>JAVKPL010004202.1:0-21555 GCA_032173675.1 Gastrolobium villosum
TTATATGTGCTACACAATATTGTTTAGAAAGCTGAATATGGAGTATGTGGATCTTTATCTGATTCATTGGCCAGTGAGGCTGAGACATGATCTTGATAGCCCAACAATTTTTTCCAAAGAAGATTTATTGCCCTTTGATATAGAAGGGACATGGAAAGCCATGGAAGAGTGTTATAAGTTGGGCTTAGCAAAGTCTATTGGCATATGCAATTATGGTACCAAAAAACTCACCAAACTCCTTGAAATAGCCACAATCCCTCCTGCAGTTAATCAGGTATCATAATGTGATTAGTACCCAAAGAGATCTATTTGTTTTTGTACATTGTTATCATCATAGTTGTCTTGTGACTCTTGGCACTTATGATTATGATGTTATATTATGGTTTTTAAGGTGGAAATGAACCCATCATGGCAGCAAGGGAAACTAAGGGAGTTCTGCAAACAGAAAGGGATTCATGTTAGTGCTTGGTCATCACTTGGAGCTTATAAGATATTTTGGGGTTCAGGAGCAGTCATGGAGAATCAAATCCTCCATGACATAGCAAAGGCAAAAGGGAAGACCATAGCTCAGGTAATTGAACATTATAAACAAGAAAATCTTCTTGTTCATCAATTGTGAGTTTCAATAATTTACATATTCTGAAAAAAATAAACAAATAATTATCAGAAGAAAAAGAAGCCACTTCTTATGGCTTAATCAATCAAACACTTTCAAATGGAAACACTCACGGATTCGAATATGGAAAACAAGTATTTTATAAATATGCAAGAATAAGATTGGATGGTACTGGTTTAATGGGAAATGATTTTTTTTTTTTTGAAGTCGTTAAGAACCAATTCAACCCAAAACCTCAGGGTGTTGGGTGAAGGCCTTTTTTATGATTTATATTATATTCTCTAACACACACCCTCACGCAAGAGCCCTTTGGGCTTGAAGCATAGATATGACACAAGGCCATTATTGGTCTGCCTTGTGTTTTTCTTAATTCCACCTGAAAGTGGGGGGCGGTGAGGATCGAACTCGTGACATCGCTCTGATACCATGTTAAAGAACCTTGGGATACAACACCCCAAAAGCTAGCTCAAAGGGTGAAGCTAGCTCAAAGGATAGGAGTGCCCAAGGCCTTATAAACTTCACATTAGTTGCTCATACAACCAATATGAGACTATATATCTCAACACGCCCCCTCACACAAGAGCCCTTTGGGCTGGAAGTGTGGATTATGCACAGGCCCAATTTTTGGTTTACTTTTTTTGTGCTTTTTTTGTTTGTTTTAATTCCACTTTAAAGTGGGAGACGGTGAGACTCTGATACCATGTAAAGAACCTTGGGATACACCACCCCAAAAGCTAACTCAAAGGGTGGGAGTGTCCAAGGCCTTATAAAGGCCACATTAGTTGCTCATACAACTAATGTGGGACTATATATCTCAAGAGAAATTAATGTTGTTGCTACATTAATTCATGGCCATATTGTCATTCCAGGTTGCACTTAGATGGGTGTACCAACAAGGGTCAAGTGCCATGGCTAAAAGCTTCAATAAGGAGAGGATGAAACAGAACCTTGAAATATTTGATTTTGAGCTGAGTGAAGAAGACTTACAGAAGATTAAACAGATTCCACAGCAAAGGCAATTCACAGGGGAAATGTGGCTATCTGAAAATGGATCATGCAAAACCTTGGAAGAACTTTGGGATGGAGATGTTTGAAAATTTCTTCGGAAGTTCAAACTATATTATTGGATATTAATTAGGTAAATAAACTTTAAGATATGAATTCCATGTTATTAGCTTGTCTTATATTAATTAGGTAAATAAACTATATTATTGGACTAGCATTAGCAATCATGGTTGGCTCTGAAGTCATATATAGACCAAGCTAACCTTAGTACTTGCCTTAGAAATGTAGCGAGTGATTTAGAGTTGAATAAGAGTGTGACATTGATGTAGAGCATTGAGGTTTGGTGTTGCATGTGTCACTCAAATGTAACGTTTTGGTTATGTGGCTGCATGGTCATGCGCCGCGCTTCAAAGGTGTGAAATCTCTGGCTCTGTCATATTCGTTCCAACTCCAAATAAAACAAAATACTCTTAATGCATATATGATACTGATACACAATGTCCGTTTCAAGCAAGAAATGGTAAACAATAGCTAGTAAATGAGATCACATAACTTTTTGGGTCTCACGTGTTACTTCTTCCTTTTTTAAGAAAAACATGATAAATTAATACCAAATATATATACATACATACCTCTTGCCACTTGCTCTTCCATCCTTACCAACAAAAGCAGCAAGCATTGTTGCTGTCACCACCATATTGCACTAACATTCTATGGTAAGTGTTTATGAAATTTGCTTGGTTACTAGGGCTATTTTGGAAAAGAACGAATGCACAATATTTCTAAAAAATATTGTTCCTTTGATAAATATACAAATATACATCATAAAATATATTTTGCAAATCAACCAATTTTCTTGAAAACTCAGTCGGCAACCAAATTCCTAGATAAACATTCATTAACTTGCTCTGGTCATTAGGGGACAAATAGTCCAGAACAAAATAATAATAGCTTACGTGGGTCTTGAATTTTCATTTATGCAACCTAACACGTGGAACAATGTTATTGAAAACTAGAGTCTCGAAGTTAACAAGTTAAACAATTGTGTAAAGCTTGAGCATTGAACCAATACAAGAGAACATGGAACCAAAAGAGAGTCCCACATGTAGTACTATAGTTCTGGGATAAGATGCCCATGATAGGCCTGGGAAGTGCAACAAGACCTCTTCCACTGCATGAAACCCTCATCTCAATTTTGGTTGATGCCATTGACATTGGCTACAGATACTTTGACACTGCTGCTATCTATGATTCTGAAGAACCTCTAGGCCAAGCTGTGTCAAAGGCTTTACAACTAAAAATCTTTAGCCAATAAGGTTATTATAATGTAACTAAACTTGATTACCATTTTGAAATAGCCAAGACTATTGGTCTTTCCATTGTTCCTAGATGTGCATAAAACAAGCTTTAGACTATTTTTTTCTATATATATATATATATCCAATTATCCTATTAGTCCAATTCGAACATTGTAGAAGCATTACAAGGGACAATCCTCCCAAGACCATAAATCACATGGTTATCTCCAAGGACTTAAAACCCACCAACTCTTGGATTTTGTGTATTGAAAAAAAAAAAAAAAAAAAAAACATTGGCTATTGTAGTCCCCAATTCCAAGTAACAAAACAGGGCCTTTCTTTATAATCTTCATTAATACATTAAATTATGTCTAGCATGTATTTAGACAAATTTAGCCAGAAATTGTGGAAATATCAGAGATTGTTCTACATGAATATTATTTGCTCTAACATCGTAAGTGTACTATATTGAGATGACAATGCTATACTGAGAATTCATCTCCAAAATGGAGATTATTCAGATAGCACTAAGATGGTGATATCTTATGAGCAAGGTGCAAGTGCCATTGTGAAAAGCTTAAACAAGGAGAGGGTGAAACAACCTTGAAGGATTTGATTGGAAACTGGAACATGAGGAATCAGACAAAATCTGAAAGACTGCACAACACAGTCTGTACAAGGCAGAAATGTTTATATCTGAAAATGGACCTTACAAGTCCTTGGAAGAGCTTTGGGACGGCGATCCCAGAACAAAATCATGTTTAAATAATCAAATGCAGCATATGACTTGATTTTCTTTTCATTTTTTCGTTTCTTTTCATACCTTCCACAAAATCATTGTTAATTTCCTAAATCTCATTCAAAAATTGTGAAGAATTAGCTTAAGCTATTTAAAAAGGATAAATTTAGCAACTCAGGTGATGAAATTATCCTCCCCTTACAGTTTAGTCTTTAAATTTAATTGTGTATTATTTGATTTTTAAATATGAAACACTTCTGTCAACTTAGTTTATTTTAATCCCTAAAAGGTATTTATTTAGTATAAATTCTATGTATGCATAACTAAATTAGAAAGTATAGTTGTGTCATGCACGTGAGGGAGTCCACGACGGGGAATCATTATCAATGGGCTAAATTATACTAATCATACTAAGTTATTCAAATAATATGTTTTAAACTAAAACCTCAAGGTATTGAGTTTATCGGTTGTTCTATTTATAAGGTTTTTACTTAACTTATTACGACACTTCAATATTCTAACAAATACAAATAATTTCAAAAAATAAATTAGTAATTTATTCTATCACTAACACAGTTTCATATATTATAAACTCCATCGTGAGCAGAACAAATAGCCAGTAATTTATTCACCCATGCACAGCCTGTGATTGCAACCTATTTCACATCAAGTCACTTGCCGAATAATTTGTCATAGTATATCAGTTATTTATAAGCGAAATCAAGTAAGAAGAATAAAAGGGAAAAAGAAGTCAGAGAGAGAGAGAGAAAAGACTTTCATAAGTCTTATTGTATTTCTTAACAATGAATATAGTACAAAGAGATCTATTTATAAGATCCCTATTACAAAGCTAGGCAGCTGATGCAGTTAAACTTGTTACAATGCAGTTGCAACTTTGTTGCAACTGATTCCTAGAAAACTGGAACAGAAAGGGTTAGCTAACTAAAGAATGGAAGAGTTAAAACTAACTCTAACTTGAGCATATAGTTAAACTAACTCTAACTTGAGCATAATACTCTAATATTCTCCCCTCAAGCTTAAGGGGATTTGATCAACTTTGTGTGATCAAAGACCTTGAGTTTGTCTCTTAGTTCAGTAAATCTAGCTGCAGATAATGGCTTAGTAAAGGTGTCTGCAACTTGCAAGCAACCTGGAATATGCTGAACAATGAGAGATTTAGCCAACACCTTTTCTCTTACAAAAAATAGATCAAGTTCCATGTGTTTAGTTCTTGAATGAAGGACAGGATTGTGAGCAAGAGCAACTGTGCTTTGATTGTCACAATAGATAATAGGAACTTTGATTGGAACTTGTAATTCCTTTACCAAGGATTGCACCCATAGAATTTCAGCTGTAGCATAAGCCAAACTCCTATATTCAGCCTCAGCACTGGACCTAGCAACTAGAGTCTGCTTCTTAGCCCACCAAGAGATCGGGTTTGAGCCAAGGAATACACAAGCGCCAGAAGTTGACCGTCTATCATCCGGGTCTGATCCCCAATCAGCATCAAAAAAGGCTACAAGTGACAAAGGTTGCTGCATTGAGGGAGGATGAAATAATAGTCCATAGGAGAGGGTGCCTTTAAGGTACCGAATAATTCTTTTAACAATTTTCCAATGCTCCTCAAGTGGCTGAGAGAGGAATTGGCAGACCTTATTGACACTAAAGGCAATTTCAGGTCTGGTCAATGTTGCATACTGTAATGCTCCAACAATAGACCTGTATAAGGAGGGATCTGGAACATAATTGGAGCCATGCTTGGACAGTTTCCAACCAATTGGAGCCATACTGTAATGCTCCATTTCTTTTTACTAAATATATTTCTTTGCATATTTTCTTGTTTGATGAGAAAAATGATATTTTCTCCTTGTCATTCCACAAAGCAACAGTTCAAATTGAGTGTTATGGACCCCTCCTGGTCATGTTGTCCAATGCTTCACTTATTGACATAAGACAAAACAGAAATCCCAATTGTATTTACGCATTAAATGTATCATATCACCAAAAATGATGATCCTAGTACCAAACACGGCAACCCCAGTCTTGGAATGGCCCCCATTACCAGGATTCATCGCACACTCTATTCCAGTGTATAAGACATCTCACATACACATGCAAAGGGTTGAAGACTCTCTTATATAGAGGTGGACCATAAGGTGGCGGCTGACACATGAATTGAACAACTTGGAGTGAAGAATTGAGAACTCTTTAGGACCTACGTTTGTTGGTCTTGGAGAGTGAGTCTCGGTCATTTTCCATAGTGTTTAGCTTGTTATTTTCTGCATATTTCACTGTTAAGAGTGTCTTGTGTTTTTTACTATCACAAGTTTTTTCTTAGCTGTGTCTGTAATTGAAGGAAATAGTCTTTGTTCTAACCGGTCCTTTTAGGCCTGATAAGTTGGGCCCAATATTAATAGCTCACTTCTAAAACCTTCTAGAGGGTACCCTATCATGAGTCACAGTGACTCATTGCATGGGATTCTTCTTTCCCTGCATTGCTGCCCACTGTACACCGGCAGTGGGTGCAACATGCCAGGTCTCAAAGACAAGACTTGGATAGGTGGTACAGCTTTCCTCATCCTCTCTCCCATGCTTGAGAGTGACCTCTCCTCTCTGTATACTCCTTTCTCCCATCAAAGGGGCATATTCTAATATATTCTTCTTCTTATGAGCTGTTACTTAGCAAAATAGTAGAGCCTCCATAGCCATTTAGGCATTTACACATTCCCCCTTTTTTCACATACAACACATAGGAAGCTCCAACATAGCCTTGGTACATACCATGGTTACCAAGAGTACCCCTAGATTGATATACTATACCCTTTGAGGGATACATCTTTGACTCTACAAACACCAACAGTTCAGTCTCCATTTTCAGTTTAATTCAATCTCAAATTACTGATAACATCAAATACTCACTCTAGTAGTCTTCCCTTCTTCCTCCTCATGCAGCTCATCCCCAAAAACACTGATACTTATCCTCTACAAAAGCAGCAATATTTCATATCAGAATCCTTAAGATGTTAAGTAAAGCAACAGGCAACCTCATCATTAGTTGTACACTGTGGCTTAGCCTCTATGAAGTATACGTAAGAACAGGGAGAGACAAGTTGCCAAGTACATATGTGAAGTGTAACAATTCTTAATTTCAAATATTTTCAACCATTTAATAATAATAAAATATTTTGATTTAATAAAAATAAAATAGTGTGAAGTGTAACATTTTTTATGTGGACATAATTTCTCATTTTGATAACTAGGTGGTTCATAAACAAATTACACAATTATGTTCATTAAGGGCAAAATCATTGTCATGCAGGTAGCACTAAGATGGTTATACGAGCAAGGGGCAAGTGCCATTGTGAAAAGCTTCAACAGACAACAAGGAGAGGATGAAACAAAACCTTGAAATATATGTATGAGAACTGGGCCTGGGCCAGGATGAATCACAGAAAATCAGCCAGATTCCACAGCGTAGGATGTTTCCAGGAGAACAATTTGTATCAGAAAATGGACCTTTCAAGTCCTTGGAAGAACTATGGGATGGTGACCCCTGAGATCAATCCTAGTAGCAGCAAAATGTCATCAAATATATGTATGTGCACATCTTCATACCCATGGCGTGGATTTATCAATATTTCCAACCAATAATATGCATGTAGTTGACAAGCCAGCAAAGTTAGTTTCCAAGTTATTCTTTATTCAACTGTTGATTGGCTTTGCACTAAAGGATACTTTTTTTTTTTTTTTTTAGTAAAAAGGAGGGGCACAAGCCCAGCAACAACAAACAGTTAACTACACAAGACATCCCCCTTTAAAAGGGGCCCCAAACCAGAGGGAATGCTACCCAAAACTAAATATCTATCATGAACATTAAACGCAAATTTAGCAATCCAATCAGCACAAAGATTTCCTTCTCTACGGACGTGCAGCAGAACAGTATGCCAATCTTTTTCCAGCAATCTCTGAATGGATTTGATCAAAGCGCAGCAAGCACTGTCCTCCCTCTTGTTAACAATGGCCTGGATAGCTTGAAGGGAGTCGCTCTCCACAATGAGATTCTGCACTTTCTTCTCCCACGCTAACTGTAGACCTTTGAGGATACCCCAAAATTCAGCGGTCAGAGGATCACAGCTGCCTATATTGTACACGAAACCAGAGAACCAGTTACCATGATCATCCCGAATGAGACCACCACAGGAAGCTTGACACGGGTTCCTTCTCAGAGCTGCGTCAACATTTAATTTCCACCAACCAGCAGGAGGAGGCTTCCACTTCACCCTGCATCTTGACTGAAGGAGAAGATTATTCGAGCTACCACCCACATCCGCACCTTTATACTCCATAATATAGTTAGTAATAAACATAGGAGCATTAGCAGGCTTGCAGAAATTGGCCTCATGAATCTCTTTATTTCTCCAATTCCATAAGAACCAGGCTGTAGTGGTGAAGATATCTTGCCACGGCAGGGGTTGAGAATGGTACCAACCTTTTGTCACATTCTTTCGGATCCACTCCTCTTGGGGCAAGGTTAGGAAATCAAGAGGGATATTACCTGAAAACCAGAAATTCCAAACCAGGAGAGCTTTTTTGCAATCACGAAGAACATGCAAAATTGTTTCAATTTTATCTAGACACTCATGACAAAAAGGAGAGCCTCCCCAAGCTGCCGACACATCCTTAGTGAGGATTCTACCATGAAAGATAAGCCAGATGAATTGGCGAAGACGCTGCGGTCCGTGCCACTTCCAGATATTACCCCAAATAGGATCCCTGATAATACGCTCGAAGCCCACAATGCAGCTATAAGCATGTTTAACTATGCTCCTTGCATTTGTATTACTCTTCCAAACCAAACTGTCATTCTCATCTGAGGGAATGGGAGGGATGACTGACCGAATTTGATCAACCTCTTCCATAGGGAGCATACTTTGGAGATGATCTAAACACCAATCTCCTGTGTTAATGTCTACCAATTCGGCAGCCTTTGTCGCCAAGTCAGCAGGGGAAAGGGAGACTAGACAGGACTCTCTGATCGTGGAGTTCCCGTTCAACCACTGATCTTTCCAGAAATTCACCTCTCTACCATTGCCTATCTTCCACTGAAGACAGCCCAGGAACTTTTCCCAAATTTTACAGAGAGCTCTCCACAACACAGAATCATAAGGTTGGGATGAGGAGGATCTTCTAACATCACTCTTCCTGCCATACTTCCCCAAAAGCAACCGAACCCAAAGAGCATTGTCATTAGAAACCATCTGTCAAGCAATCTTGAAGAGAAACGCTTCATTATGAGCCTTAAGACTATGAATGCCCAGCCCACCAGCCCATCCGGGCTTACTTTTAGGTTTATGCTATGTCGTCTTATTTGACTTAAGATTTAGATATTATATGTTGGCATTTAGCAGGGAACTACTTCAAAGTGTTATTAAATATTAACTATCAACAACTTTAAAATAAAAAATAAGAGTAATGTACAGCGAACAAAGTGATGAGCAATATTTTATCAATCAAGCTGTGCAAGAAAAAACGTTGGAAGAAAAACTCAATATGATTTGATTTAATGACGAGAAAAGAAAATATAAGTAATTTATCGTCAAAGAAAATATGTTTGTCGTTGAAATACTAGCTTAAACCCTTTTTTCTTTCTTTCAGTTTTCAGGTTTAAAACACTAGCAAATTTTTTCTTTTATTTTTTTTTTTTTATTTGTAAAGGAGAGTGCTTGACAATGAGAATTGGCATATCTAATCCAACATTTTGCCCACGTTATAGGTGGTATAGATTCGATTCTAAGATTTTTCTCTTTGCCTCTGGTCTTGTAAGCTGTGTCTTCTTGAAATGTAAACTTTTATCTAAATAAACAAAGGGTGCTTAATTAATGAATTAAATACTCCTTCCCTCATTGTTTGTTCATATCTTAAGAAGGAAGAAACAAAGTATTATTAGATAAAATATTGTTATCTGATTTGTGGAATGTCAATGCAGGGATATGCTTTAAGCCTTAGGGAAGAAAAAAATATAATTTTCATTCCTTTTTCTTCTTTTTTCTCTTTCAGCATCTCTATCTATTGACTTTAAACATAACCAGATGTCAGAGTACCACAATTATATTATATCATATTCCTGTTATTGAACTTCAAATAGAATAACAGAAATTAATAATCCAAAATACTCAATACACGTATTCAGCACCACATAGTTGACTAAACAGAGTTTATAGCCGTCCTTACACATCATCTGATAATAAACGTTCACTAGTAAGAATCAAACTCTATTCTTTTGTTTTATGTTATTCAAGGCCAGCTAATTAAATAATCATAATCTCGAAGTTGCCAAGAATATGGCTTAATTGAACAAAGATCAATATAGAATATGAACAAAAATTATTTGTCTAACAGCTGAAGAATGTGAATATGTTACGCCTCTAGTTGAGTTGTCTCTATCCAAAGTCTAAAATAATAAAAACTTAGCCAATTACCAGAATGATGGGTAGATTGAAGTTAGAAATTCAGACCGAACATCTCCCATCTCGCAAAGTGCAAATCAGAAACACCATATATTCTAGTCACATTTAACATAGACTAAACACACTGAGAGAATATGGAAGTAAAGAAAATTCCTGAGGTGATACTAAGCTCAGGGCAAAAGATGCCACTGATAGGCATGGGAACTGCACCAAATCCTCTTACACCACAAGAAGCTCTCACTTCCGCCTTCATTGATGGCTTTGAAGTTGGATACAGACACTTTGACACTGCTTCTCTCTATGGAAGCGAGGAGCCTCTAGGAAAAGCTGTGGCAAAGGCTTTAGAGCTAGGCCTTATAAAAGGCCGTGATGAAGTCTTCATCACTTCAAAACTTTGGTGCACTGATGCACAACATGACCTTGTTCTTCCAGCTCTAAAAACCACACTGCAGTTGAGTATAACCCTCTTCCCAAGTTTGTTAATTTCTCTATTTGTAATCTTCCTCTGGATGATGCTTGTTTTCTAAGTTTCCTTGAAACTGTTTAGGAAGCTGGGGCTGGAGTATGTAGATCTCTATTTGATTCATTGGCCACTGAGGCTGAGACCTGGAGTTGAATTGATTAATATATCAGGGGAGGATGTGTTTCCTCTTGACATGAAAGGAACATGGGAAGCTATGGAAGAGTGTTACAGATTGGGCTTAGCCAAGTCTATTGGTGTCAGCAACTTTGGCACCAAAAAGCTCAACCAGCTCTTAGAAAATGCCACTGTCCTTCCTGCGGTCAATCAGGTATGAAAATTTAGCAATGGAAGATTGATTTTGACACAGTGATGAACACTTGTTGGTGATCCCATTCAATTGGTTTTAGGTGGAAATGAACCCATCATGGCAGCAGGGGAAACTTAGAGAATTCTGCAAGCAGGAAGGAATCCATGTGAGTGCATGGTCACCACTAGGATCTTACAAAACTTCGTGGGGTTCAAACGCAGTGATGGAGAACCCAATCCTTATGGAAATAGCTCGTGCAAGACAGAAGAGCGTGGCTCAGGTGCTCTTACTATCTCAGACTTGAACTACTCCACATTTTAACTATTGTCACCATGAAGTTTTAAACTTTAAATAAAGAGTTTAGTAAACCAATAGGTTGGTTTGTGGGAACGTAAATTCATGTAATTAGTCTTTTGCAAATGCAAGATCTATTATAAACCCACACAATAGGTCTGAGCATTTCCAAGACCTATGTTGAGAGCTTAATTGCATAGGATTGATCCAATCTAGCCGAATAGGGCCATAAGGACATTAAAACTTTTCCAACTAAGTTTTTAACACAGCTGCATACCAAAGACTCGTACTCGAGGCCATTAGTTAACCTCGAACAACCCCATGTCATCAATTGACATACTTGATGGTTGGCTGTGCTTTATTTCTCTGCATGTTTTCTTGTTGGATGTGAAAAATGCTTTTAAGAAAAAGTTATAGAGATCACTTGTAAAAGTACAGAGTTAAGCAGGATTTTTTTTCTCCTTGTTATTCCACAACGCAACCACTCAAAGGGGGATAGACAATTTGCCAAGTACATATGCAAAGTGAAGCATTTTTTTTATTTCAATCAATCAATAAAAATAAACCTGTGTATGGTATGCGCACAATCTTTGACCATTCAGGAAAAGTCTCACAGTTTCACCGGGACTAAAGTAATGACTTGCACGAGAGTATGTAAAGAGTGTGTGAGTGTATCGTTACTCAAGTTATAAATAAGAAATAATGCTGTATGGAGTATCCGTTCTTTATTTGGACTTAATCTCTCATTTTGATAACCCGGTGGTTCATAAACAAATTATATAGGTAGCACTAAGATGGGTATACGAGCAAGGGGCAAGCCCCATTGCGAAAAGCTTCAACAAGGAGAGGATGAAACAAAACCTTAAAATATTTGATTGGGAACTGAGCCAGGAGGAATTACAGAAATTGAGCCAGATTCCACAGCGTAGGTTGGTTACTGGAGAACAATTTGTATCAGAAAATGGGCCCTTCAAGTCCTTGGAAGAACTGTGGGATGGAGACCCCTGAAATCATTCCTTGTAGCAGAAAAATGTCATCCAAATATATGTTTGTGTATAACTCCATACCCATGGAGTGGATTTATCAATGTTGCCAAACCATTTAATGGGATAAGATTTGGTTATTAACTTGTTATGCCTGTTTTGTTGTATTGTTAGTAACTTTTCCTTAACGTAAGTAACTAGGATCTATCCATCAAAATATTCACAGTGAAGGAGATTAGTCTCTAATAAAAACTCACTTCATTCTGTCCTACTCTTGATAATTTAAAGGTACACCATATCTTGTGATATTGAAGATTATTTATACATGGGAGTACATCCTTTAATGTATTATTTCACATAATCCTGTCATGTCCTAAAAGTGAATGAATGGTGATAAGGGAAGAAAGAGGAAAAAATATTAGAATATGAATTTATAAAATCATCACTTAGGTATTTCTCTTCCGAAAGGAGCTGCCATAGTTTGCAGCAAGGGCTTGTAGTTTTATTTTAGGGAAGAAGTATGAGTTTCTGTCACTGAGGTTTTGTATCAAATAGATTGTGAGCAATGAAACAAATATCACAAAAAAACAGTTGTTGGCTTCGATCATCCAAGCTCTAGGTTCCATCCCACATGATCATGCTAATTGCTTGATGCTCTCCGGCAAGTATACCGATCGCACAAGTAATAAAGTGATAAATACAGTTCGTCTCCACAGGGATTAGATCTAATATCAAGTAAAAATTTTCTTAAAGAATGGAAGTTTTCAAATGGGGTTTGTGTGACAAATATTGTCAAATTGAGTGAAATTAAAAATAAAGACTTGTTTTTGTGTTTTTGAATTGAAAAAGAAAACAATACAATTGAAAATGGATTTTTAGAAAAATATGAGAAAAGTATTGTAGCCAGGGTTCATTCACCAAATGATCCCCGCTTTTTACTCCGGATTGATTTATAAAAATCATTTATATAATCACTCAGATAAATTATCATCTAAAAGATTTAATAGTTAACCCTCAATTCCTTGCAGGGTTAACCCTTTAATCCCATGAGAAACCCCAATTCCTTGCAATGTTTCTCATGGGATCAAGCAATGGGCGTGATAATTTAAGCATCTGCAATCGTATACACTTCTATTCCTAGCACGCATACAGATTGTTATCTTACCCCCTTTCGAGATCAAAACCCCAATATTCCTATCTAGGATTTTGATCCTCAGAATATCCCCAACTATCAGATTGATCAATTCTAATAAAGGGAATATGAAATTCGCACAGAGTAAAGATAAAGATAATTATATAAATTAAAAATCACAAATCAATCCTTCATGTTAAGGGTTCACATATGGATCGTGACCCTGACTACAATAAAAATGATCTAGCCGATCAACATCATGATCGCTGATCTAAAATTCAACATAAAATTAAAACAAAAGATAAAGAAATACTAGATGTAGATGAAGAACGAAGAACAACTCCAGTGCTCTTCTCCTCCAATCTCCAGATTTGTCCTTGAATCCTGTCTCTGTGTTTTTTCCTTTTTTCAGATCCGCCAAGTCTGCTGACCTAGTTGCATAAGAGGTGCTTTTATAAAATTTTATTTCCTTTCCAAAAGTGCCCCTCAGAAAACACGGAGATCCGTCCCGCAGACCGGCGCCGGTTGGCACCGAATTGGCGCACGTTTGCGCCATCCCAAATCTGGCGCTGGGTGGCGCCACTTTTCCAATATATATGGCGCTAGTTAGCGCCACTTTTACTATTCATTGGCGCTAACTAGCGCCAACTTCATTTATTTTTAGGCGCTAGCTAGCGCCAGTCTTCTGACTTACGGCGCTAGCTTGCGCCATTTCCTTTGTAAATTGGCGCTGCCTTGCGCCAACCTTCTGTCTTATTGCGCTGAGCAGCGCCACTTTCTTCATTAGTGGGCGCCAGGTTGCGCCAAGGTTTTGTCTTGTTGCGCTGAGGAGCGCCACTTTGTTGCTACCTAGCGCCAATTTGATGTGCTCGCTGCAACCCGCGTCATGCTTGGAACTCATAGTGTGCTATAATTTCCCTGTAAAAATACAATTAAAATGTGAATATTATTGACATTCAAAGAATCAATATAATTAGCCAATATGTATTTAATTTGCTCTCTTATGACTCAATTCTTGTCAATTTTATCACATAAAAATCACACCTGCCAGAGGCACATCAAACCATTCCCAGATTTAAACGTTGCTGTCCCCAGCAATGTAAAAGACTTAATCCAGGAAATATTCACTTAATCTAACATAACAATCATAGTCACTCTCAGACTCAATATGCTATGTATGCCCGACTCATTATCATGAACTTCCAATAATGCCATCAGCTTCTTAAATATATAAGTCTACATTGATTACCCCTTACACAGATAAATAATGTTCACTCAACACTCAGTGTTTAAGGGTATCATGAGCACTCAATTACTCAAAGCTATAACAATTAAGGGTATCATCAAGTTTAAGGGTATCTGAAGTTGTATGCGAGTTAAAACTGCAGAATTTCCATTTGATTCTGAGATCACAAGGACTGAAAAGAGAAACAGGAAACTCTGCCTGAAGAATCACAAATCATGGCCTCAAACAATGTTGCAGACAATCCATTCATGGATACTATTCTGACTCCATCTTTTAATATGCCTAACTCAAGCATTGTTCAACCTGATATTGGTAACAATAATTGGCAGCTTAAGTCTTCCAATATTCAGTTGGTGGAGAGAGCTCAGTTTGGTGGAGAGGCTGATGAGGACCCTCACAGGTTCATTGACAGATTTCTGATGATCTGTGACTCCACTAAACACCCCCAGGTATCCAATGATGCAGTCAGGCTGAGACTGTTTCCCTTTGCTCTAAAGGGGAAAGCTTTGAATTGGTTGGAAAGGCAACCAGCAAGAAGTATTCCATCATGGGAGAGTCTCTCAAATAAATTCTTTGCTGAGTTCTTTTCCATGGAAAGATATAACCAGATGGTGAATGATATCACCAATTTCACTCAGGCTGAGGGTGAAACTATGTGTGCAGCCTGGAACCGCTTTAAAGATCTAATGAGGAGATGTCCTCATTACCCCATGACTAATGGTGATCAAGTCCGAATCTTTTTCAATGGGTGTAAACCTGAAGTTCGGATGGTGCTGAATGGTGCAGCAGGTGGTAGCATTAAATCCTTGAGAGCAAATCAAGCTCTGGAGTTGATAGAAAGAATGGCTGCCAATGAAAATGAAGGTTTGACAGCCAAGCCTAAGAGAGGTATTCTACACTTGGATAACAATGATGCAGTTTTCTAATGTACAAGCTCAAGCTGCTGCAGTTGTTTGTGAATATTGCAAGGATGATCATGAGTCTAATGAATGTCCAACATTATTATCTGATGATCCTCCTCAACAGGTGCACGTAAATGGTGTGTGGTATGACCAGCGACCCCAACCACAGAATATTTCAAGAAATCAGAATTTTCATCCAGGAAACAATAATTTCCAGCGGAAGGTGCAAGGTACTGGTCTTGATTTCAAATCAAATAATTATTTGCAACCACCACCAGTTCAACCAAAGGAACCTTCTGATTTAGAAAAGCTAGTGGGACAAATGGCCCAACATTCAAATGCTTTTATGGAGGAGACTCGAGCAAACACTAGGAATACACAAGCTTCTATCAAAAATTTGGAGAACCAAATTGGCCAGATAGCAAAGCAGGTAGCTGAAAGAACTCCAGGTACATTTCCTAGTAATACAGTCACCAATCCGAAGGATGATTGTTTGGCAATAACAACTAGAAGTGGTAAGGTGTTGACTCCTCCAACAAAGCCTAAGGAGGTCACTCAACCAAAGCCAATCACAAATGTGGAGGCCGATGAAAATGCCAAAGAGCCAGAAGAAGTGGTGATTCCTTCTGAAACTGAAGGACATGTTAAAAAAAATGAAGAAGAAGAGCCACAAATTATTGCTGCTGACAACAAGAAATTTGAACTGAATCCTGAATATGTTAGGGCTATGGCACCTTATCCAGAACGATTCAAGAAAGATGTTCAAAAGCAGCAATATTCAAGATTTCTTGATATTTTCAAGAAATTACATGTGAACATACCATTTGCTGAAGCTTTGTCTAACATGCCCAACTATGCTAAGTTCATGAAAGATTTGTTGTCAAGAAAACATAAGCTGCAAGAGTGCCAGACAGTGACACTCACTGAAGAGTGTAGTGCTATCATACAAAAGAAGTTTCCACCCAAACTAAGTGATCCAGGAAGCTTCAATATTCAAATTGCTATTGGTAACACTGATGTTGGCAGAGCATTATGTGATCTTGGGGCAAGTATTAACCTGATGCCTTTATCAGTTTGCAAATCTCTGGGAATTACTGAGTTAAAACCCACTATGGTTTCTTTGCAACTTGCCGATAGATCTTTGAGGAGACCAAGTGGTGTTATTGAAGATGTTCTTGTTAAAGTGGATAAGTTCATTTTCCCAGCTGATTTTGTGGTATTAGACATGGAAGAGGGTACTGAAATGCCCTTATTATTGGGAAGACCTTTCTTGGCCACTGCTCGAGCCATGATTGATGTGGAAAATGGCAGGTTAGAGTTAAGGATGAATGATGAGACCATCACCATCAATGTCTTTGACTCCATGAAACAATCTTCTGATAAGGGCGATTGTTTCCGACTTGATATCATTGAGCAAGTGGTGGAAGAAGAAGTATCTTCTAGTCAACAATCTACTGAACCACCTGTGGGGCAGGAAATGATTCTTTTCAAGGAAGAGAAAAATGAGTTATTTGAAATCCTTGAAAAGAAAGATTCTGACAAGGAAGATGGTGCCCCAAAGGTTGAGTTGAAGGAACTTCCGGAAACTCTCAAGTATATCTTCTTGGGGGAAGAAGAGACTTACCCTGTTATCATTAGCAAAGGGTTGTCTTCTGAACAAGAAACAAGACTGATTCAAGTGTTGAAAGAGCACAAGACTGCCATAGGGTGGTCAATTTCTGATTTGAAGGGTATTAATCCCTCATTCTGTACACATAAAATTCTAGTGGAGGATGAAATCCGACCAGTAAGGCAACCGCAAAGAAGACTCAATCCAACAATGAAAGAGGTTGTGAGGAAAGAAGTTGTAAAGCTTCTTGATGCTGGTATGGTTTACCCAATTTCGGATACTGCTTGGGTAAGCCCAGTGCAGACTGTTCCGAAAAAGGGAGGTATCACCGTAGTTCATAATGAGAAAAATGAACTTATTCCAACTAGAACTATTACTGGTTGGAGAATGTGTGTGGACTACCGAAGGTTAAATGCTGCAACAAGGAAAGATCACTTTCCACTTCCTTTTGTTGATCAAATGTTGGAAAGATTGGCAGGTTACAACTACTATTGTTTCTTGGACGGATATTCTGGGTACAACCAAATCCCAGTAGCACCAGAAGACCAAGAGAAAACAGCTTTCACTTGCCCTTTTGGAGTCTTTGCTTATAGACGGATGCCATTCGGTCTATGTAATGCACCTGCCACATTTCAAAGGTGCATGCTCTCCATTTTTTCTGATATGGTGGAGAAAATCCTTGAGGTATTTATGGATGATTTCTCTGTTTTTGGCTCTTGTTTTGATGTATGCTTGTTAAATTTAACTCATGTGTTAAAAAGATGCCAAAACACAAATCTTGTACTTAACTGGGAGAAATGTCATTTTATGGTACAGGAGGGAATTGTCCTAGGACATAAAATATCTAAAAAAGGGATTGAGGTAGATGAGGCTAAATTGATGTTAATTGAGAAATTGCCTCCTCCTAATAATGTGACTGGTATTAGGAGTTTTCTAGGACATGCTGGGTTTTATAGGAGATTCATAAAAGATTTTTCTAAAATTGCTAAACCTTTAAGCCAACTTTTAGAAAAAGATTCTGAGTTTCAATTTAATGATGCATGCCTTGAAGCTTTTAATCTGTTGAAAGAAAAGCTCACTACAGCTCCCATTCTAGTAGCTCCTGACTGGAATTTACCTTTTGAGCTCATGTGTGATGCTAGTGCCTATGCAATAGGTGCTGTCCTTGGCCAACGGAAGAATAAATTGTTACATGTTATATACTATGCTAGCAAAATTTTAAATGAGGCACAAGTAAATTATGCCACCACTGAAAAAGAAATGCTAGCAGTAGTATATGCATTAGACAAATTTAGATCTTATCTGTTGGGTTCCAAGGTGATAGTGTTTACTGACCACTCTGCTATCAAGTATTTAATGAATAAGCAGGATGCAAAGCCTCGTTTGCTCAGGTGGATGCTCTTATTACAAGAGTTTGACTTGGAGATTCGAGATAAGGCTGGAGTGGAGAACAAAGTGGCAGATCATTTGTCACGAATTCAGGAAAAAGAATTACAGGATGGTCCTGAGAAAGAAATAAATGATCATTTTCCTGATGAAAAAGTAATGGCTATATTCCTACCTCCTTGGTTTGCAGATATTGCCAATTACAAAGTGATAAAAGAGCTGCCACCCAACCTTACTAGGCAACAACAGAAAAAGTTCCTTAGAGATGCAAGGAGATTTTATTGGGATGATCCTTACTTGTACTTCCAGTGTGCTGATGGAATTATAAGAAGGTGTGTGCCAGAATTTGAAGTTCATGAGATCCTGTGGCACTGCCATGCATCAGACTATGGAGGACACTTTGGAGGTAATCGGACTGCTCAAAAAGTTCTGCAGAGCGGTTATTATTGGCCTTCTATATTCAAGGATGCAAGGGACTATGTGGAAAAATGTGATAAATGCCAAAGAGCTGGAAACATTTCTCGTAAGAATGAAATGCCTCTAAACAGCATATTAGAGGTAGAATTATTTGATGTGTGGGGGATAGATTTTATGGGACCATTTCCTTCATCCTTCTCCAACCAATACATCCTTGTTGCGGTTGATTATGTCTCCAAGTGGGTTGAGGCTGTTGCTCTTCCCACTAATGATGCTAAGGTGGTTATGAACTTCTTAAGAAAGAACATATTCACCAGGTTTGGTGTACCTAGGGCCATAATAAGTGATGGAGGCACTCATTTTTGTAACAAGCAGTTTGATAACTTGTTGGCTAAATATGGTGTTAAACATAAGGTTGCTACACCTTATCATCCACAAACAAGTGGCCAAGTAGAGGTTTCTAATAGGGAACTAAAGAGGATTCTAGAGAAGACTGTTGGGAATTCTTTGAAGGATTGGTCTAAGAGGTTGGATGATGCACTATGGGCGTACAGGACTGCTTTTAAGACTCCTATTGGTATGTCCCCTTATCAATTGGTATTTGGGAAATCTTGTCATTTACCTGTAGAGTTAGAACATAAAGCTTTTTGGGCAATCAAATTCCTAAATTTTGACCCAACAAAAGCTTTTGAAAAAAGGCAGATTCAATTAAGTGAGCTTGATGAGTTCAGGAACTCTGCATATGAGAGTGCCAGAATTTACAAGGAGAAAACCAAAAAGTGGCATGATAATAAAATTACCCACAAGGAGTTTGCTCCCGGCCAACAAGTTTTGCTGTATAATTCTCGCTTGAGGTTGTTTCCAGGAAAATTAAAATCAAGATGGTCGGGTCCTTATGTGGTGAAATCAGTTTTTCCTTATGGTACAATAGAAATATCACCACTGAATGAAGATAGACCTTTCAAGGTAAATGGTTCGAGGTTAAAATTCTATCATGAAGGAATTGTCTCACACAATACCGTGACTCAATACCTCAACTCTGTTGGCACGTGAAGAGGTAACCGTCAGGCTCGTGACGTTAAACACGCACTTATTGGGAGGCAATGTTAGCATATGGGTTCCCTAGAGACAATCTTTTGATTAAATAAAGGACACTAGATGTAGAACTTTGTTTGTCGCAAATAAATGTAAGCACTATTTATTCAGTTTCATATTGTGTCTCGATATTACTGTTAATATTATATGAATGAACTGGATAAACCCCTTGGAATAGAACAAGTATCTCTTGAGTATCTGTGATGAGATCACGATCATGAGGATTCAAGGATATTGCATGTCTATTCCTAATTATATGTTCCTAGTCTAGAGACACTGAGTTTGGGGATCAGTGATCTCGAGTAAAGACTAGTACGACTTATCTACTTGTATATGGATACAAGGTAAAGACCTCATGAGCTGCAGATATGGAGATATCTTAGCTAAAGTCGTGGGTGGACCTATAAGAGTATAGCTCGCACTGAACAGACCCAAAAAGAGACTCTATGAGGAAATCTCACAGATAGTGTCATTAGAGTAATCTCTTTATGTTTGGGTATGTCTTTCCTTAGACCAGAAGTTATTACCTAGACTGTGTTCTTGAAGGCATGTTTTGATTGTATGCCTCGTCTGCCTGAAACATGGAGACTCATAGGTATACTGTTGGGCGTGTCCTTAAAGGGCACAGGGCTAGGGTAATAAGCTGAAGGAATTCGTTAAATCTCTGTGAGAGATTAGGTTATCTGTAAACCGGAGAAATCGGGATGACATTTACAGGGACTCGGGAATCTATGCATAGTAAAAGAGATCATGAGATGATCTGCCTTTAGAGTCAGTAAATTGAAGATTCCCTATTTCGAATAAAGCTTACCCTAAACCGCAGGGGTTGATACATTTCCTTACCCTAGGTTAATAGGAAGATAACCGAGACGAAGGGAAATACATACGGTAACCAAATATGTGCAATAGGTTGATCAAGTCATTAATCTGACTAGTTCTGGGGCAACAAAGCATTGCTAGTGCTCTGTGTTGTCATTAATTGGGTTGTGGGCTTGTTGGGCCCAAGCCCAATTATGTCAGTAGCTAAGTTGGACCTAATGGGTCACACACTAACACCTTGTAGTCATGATGGACTAGCTTTAAAGGTATTGGGCCTAATAATGTTATTAGCCCAAGAAGCTGTTTGGAAGCCCACCTAAATGGGTGGGTGGTGCATGGAGTTTAGTAATGGGCTTGGATAGTCCAAGCCATTACCAATTAATTTAATTAGTTAAATTAATAACAAATATTTGAATTTTGAATTTTGAATTTGAAATTTGAATTTTGAAATTTGAATTTAGAATTTGAATTTCGAAATTCGAATTTTGAATTTGAAATTTGAAATTTGAAATTTGAATTTTGAAATTTGAATTTAGACTTGAATTTTGACATTCGAATTTTGAATTTGAAATTTGAAATTTTGAATTTTGAATTTTGAATTTGAATGTTTGAACGTTTGAATTCAAGTGTTTGAATTCGAATTTGAATTGGTTTTGAAAAGTTGTTTCATAACAAAAGGATAAGACAGGATCTTATTGGAGCATATTCCTTGGATGAAGAAGCATCTTTGGAGGCACTCCCTTGGCTGTTTGGTGCGCAACTTTTAGGTGATAAGAG
>JAVKPL010004203.1:0-2500 GCA_032173675.1 Gastrolobium villosum
GCGATGCAGGATGAAACTTGGATGATATTAATGAGTTAGTTATAAAGTAATGAGGCTGTTATGTGTGGAGTTATGTTATTCATATCAATGATTAATGAGTCAGTTATAAAGTAATGAGGTTGTTACGTGTGGAGTTATGTTATTCAGATCAATGAAGAGGATTGCGATGCGGGATGAAACTTGGATGATATTAATGAGTTAGTTATAAAGTAATGAGGCTGTTATGTGTGGAGTTATGTTATTCATATCAATGATTAATGAGTCAGTTATAAAGTAATGAGGCTGTTACGTGTGGAGTTATGTTATTCAGATCAATGAAGAGGATTGCGATGCGGGATGAAACTTGGATGATATTAATGAGTTAGTTATAAAGTAATGAGGCTGTTATGTGTGGAGTTATGTTATTCATATCAATGATTAATGAGTCAGTTATAAAGTAATGAGGCTGTTACGTGTGGAGTTATGTTATTCAGATCAATGAAGAGGATTGCGATGCGGGATGAAACTTGGATGATATTAATGAGTTAGTTATAAAGTAATGAGGCTGTTATGTGTGGAGTTATGTTATTCATATCAATGATTAATGAGTCAGTTATAAAGTAATGAGGCTGTTACGTGTGGAGTTAAGTTATTCAGATCAATGAAGAGGATTGCGATGCGGGATGAAACTTGGATGATATTAATGAGTTAGTTATAAAGTAATGAGGCTGTTATGTGTGGAGTTATGTTATTCATATCAATGATTAATGAGTCAGTTATAAAGTAATGAGGCTGTTACGTGTGGAGTTATGTTATTCAGATCAATGAAGAGGATTGCGATGCGGGATGAAACTTGGATGATATTAATGAGTTAGTTATAAAGTAATGAGGCTGTTATGTGTGGAGTTATGTTATTCATATCAATGATTAATGAGTCAGTTATAAAGTAATGAGGCTGTTACGTGTGGAGTTATGTTATTCAGATCAATGAAGAGGATTGCGATGCGGGATGAAACTTGGATGATATTAATGAGTTAGTTATAAAGTAATGAGGCTGTTATGTGTGGAGTTATGTTATTCATATCAATGATTAATGAGTCAGTTATAAAGTAATGAGGCTGTTACGTGTGGAGTTATGTTATTCAGATCAATGAAGAGGATTGCGATGCGGGATGAAACTTGGATGATATTAATGAGTTAGTTATAAAGTAATGAGGCTGTTATGTGTGGAGTTATGTTATTCATATCAATGATTAATGAGTCAGTTATAAAGTAATGAGGCTGTTACGTGTGGAGTTATGTTATTCAGATCAATGAAGAGGATTGCGATGCGGGATGAAACTTGGATGATATTAATGAGTTAGTTATAAAGTAATGAGGCTGTTATGTGTGGAGTTATGTTATTCATATCAATGATTAATGAGTCAGTTATAAAGTAATGAGGCTGTTACGTGTGGAGTTATGTTATTCAGATCAATGAAGAGGATTGCGATGCGGGATGAAACTTGGATGATATTAATGAGTTAGTTATAAAGTAATGAGGCTGTTATGTGTGGAGTTATGTTATTCATTGATTGATATTAATGAGTCAGTTATAAAGTAATGAGGCTGTTATGTGTGGAGTAATGAGGCTGTCATGTGTGGAGTTATGTTATTCATTGATTGATATTAATGAGTCAGTTATAAAGTAATGAGGTTGTTATGTGTGGAGTTATGTTATTCATATCAATGATTAATGAGTCAGTTATAAAGTAATGAGGCTGTTATGTGTGGAGTTATGTTATTCAGATCAATGAAGAAATTCTCCACGAAATCCAATGAAACTTGGATGGGATGTTGGATATATTTAAGTATGGACGCCTGCAAAGAAACCAGATCAAAATTCGATGTCGGGGTATGCTTTTCCATTTTTTCGGATTTTCTCAATTTTCGCCTGTTCAGGGATCGATAAAAAATATTTCAGGCCCCGAAAAAGTGGTCTAAACGATGGAATTTGGCAAAAATAGGGTGGGCGTAACGATTCTCTCGTTAGTCTTGATCGGATGGCCACCCTCTACAAATTGGGCCTTCTTCCTCCTCGCAAAAAAAGTGGTCTACTTGTGCAAAATTGGCAAATGCATATAAGCCTATTACATATGGGGGGAGCAGGCATCATCCGCTCCAAAAATTCATTAGAAATCAATCCTTCCATGAAATCCGATGAAACTTGGAGGGAGGGGGTGGGGTGGGGGATCTGTTTAAGCATGGATGCTTGCAAAAAACCAGATCAAAATTCGATGCCTGGGTACGATTTTCCATTTTTTTTCAGATTTTCTCAAATTACGCCTCTTGAAAAATTAATAATAAATTAATCCCACTCGGAAAAATCATGAAACTTTGGGAACAGTAAGATATGGTTTTTCCAAGCATGCATGCAAAAAATCATACCGGAATTCAATTTCTAGGTCCGAATTTGGACGTCTTCCTCCTCAGAAAAAAGGTATCTAGTTGAACGAAACTGGCAACTGCATGTAAGGCTATT
>JAVKPL010004203.1:12500-17500 GCA_032173675.1 Gastrolobium villosum
GTTACGTGTGGAGTTATGTTATTCAGATCAATGAAGAGGATTGCGATGCGGGATGAAACTTGGATGATATTAATGAGTTAGTTATAAAGTAATGAGGCTGTTATGTGTGGAGTTATGTTATTCATATCAATGATTAATGAGTCAGTTATAAAGTAATGAGGCTGTTACGTGTGGAGTTAAGTTATTCAGATCAATGAAGAGGATTGCGATGCGGGATGAAACTTGGATGATATTAATGAGTTAGTTATAAAGTAATGAGGCTGTTATGTGTGGAGTTATGTTATTCATATCAATGATTAATGAGTCAGTTATAAAGTAATGAGGCTGTTACGTGTGGAGTTAAGTTATTCAGATCAATGAAGAGGATTGCGATGCGGGATGAAACTTGGATGATATTAATGAGTTAGTTATAAAGTAATGAGGCTGTTATGTGTGGAGTTATGTTATTCATATCAATGATTAATGAGTCAGTTATAAAGTAATGAGGCTGTTACGTGTGGAGTTATGTTATTCAGATCAATGAAGAGGATTGCGATGCGGGATGAAACTTGGATGATATTAATGAGTTAGTTATAAAGTAATGAGGCTGTTATGTGTGGAGTTATGTTATTCATATCAATGATTAATGAGTCAGTTATAAAGTAATGAGGCTGTTACGTGTGGAGTTAGTTATTCAGATCAATGAAGAGGATTGCGATGCGGGATGAAACTTGGATGATATTAATGAGTTAGTTATAAAGTAATGAGGCTGTTATGTGTGGAGTTATGTTATTCATATCAATGATTAATGAGTCAGTTATAAAGTAATGAGGCTGTTACGTGTGGAGTTATGTTATTCAGATCAATGAAGAGGATTGCGATGCGGGATGAAACTTGGATGATATTAATGAGTTAGTTATAAAGTAATGAGGCTGTTATGTGTGGAGTTATGTTATTCATATCAATGATTAATGAGTCAGTTATAAAGTAATGAGGCTGTTACGTGTGGAGTTATGTTATTCAGATCAATGAAGAGGATTGCGATGCGGGATGAAACTTGGATGATATTAATGAGTTAGTTATAAAGTAATGAGGCTGTTATGTGTGGAGTTATGTTATTCATATCAATGATTAATGAGTCAGTTATAAAGTAATGAGGCTGTTACGTGTGGAGTTATGTTATTCAGATCAATGAAGAGGATTGCGATGCGGGATGAAACTTGGATGATATTAATGAGTTAGTTATAAAGTAATGAGGCTGTTATGTGTGGAGTTATGTTATTCATATCAATGATTAATGAGTCAGTTATAAAGTAATGAGGCTGTTACGTGTGGAGTTATGTTATTCAGATCAATGAAGAGGATTGCGATGCGGGATGAAACTTGGATGATATTAATGAGTTAGTTATAAAGTAATGAGGCTGTTATGTGTGGAGTTATGTTATTCATATCAATGATTAATGAGTCAGTTATAAAGTAATGAGGCTGTTACGTGTGGAGTTATGTTATTCAGATCAATGAAGAGGATTGCGATGCGGGATGAAACTTGGATGATATTAATGAGTTAGTTATAAAGTAATGAGGCTGTTATGTGTGGAGTTATGTTATTCATATCAATGATTAATGAGTCAGTTATAAAGTAATGAGGCTGTTACGTGTGGAGTTATGTTATTCAGATCAATGAAGAGGATTGCGATGCGGGATGAAACTTGGATGATATTAATGAGTTAGTTATAAAGTAATGAGGCTGTTATGTGTGGAGTTATGTTATTCATATCAATGATTAATGAGTCAGTTATAAAGTAATGAGGCTGTTACGTGTGGAGTTATGTTATTCAGATCAATGAAGAGGATTGCGATGCGGGATGAAACTTGGATGATATTAATGAGTTAGTTATAAAGTAATGAGGCTGTTATGTGTGGAGTTATGTTATTCATATCAATGATTAATGAGTCAGTTATAAAGTAATGAGGCTGTTACGTGTGGAGTTAAGTTATTCAGATCAATGAAGAGGATTGCGATGCGGGATGAAACTTGGATGATATTAATGAGTTAGTTATAAAGTAATGAGGCTGTTATGTGTGGAGTTATGTTATTCATATCAATGATTAATGAGTCAGTTATAAAGTAATGAGGCTGTTACGTGTGGAGTTATGTTATTCAGATCAATGAAGAGGATTGCGATGCGGGATGAAACTTGGATGATATTAATGAGTTAGTTATAAAGTAATGAGGCTGTTATGTGTGGAGTTATGTTATTCATATCAATGATTAATGAGTCAGTTATAAAGTAATGAGGCTGTTACGTGTGGAGTTATGTTATTCAGATCAATGAAGAGGATTGCGATGCGGGATGAAACTTGGATGATATTAATGAGTTAGTTATAAAGTAATGAGGCTGTTATGTGTGGAGTTATGTTATTCATATCAATGATTAATGAGTCAGTTATAAAGTAATGAGGCTGTTACGTGTGGAGTTAAGTTATTCAGATCAATGAAGAGGATTGCGATGCGGGATGAAACTTGGATGATATTAATGAGTTAGTTATAAAGTAATGAGGCTGTTATGTGTGGAGTTATGTTATTCATATCAATGATTAATGAGTCAGTTATAAAGTAATGAGGCTGTTACGTGTGGAGTTATGTTATTCAGATCAATGAAGAGGATTGCGATGCGGGATGAAACTTGGATGATATTAATGAGTTAGTTATAAAGTAATGAGGCTGTTATGTGTGGAGTTATGTTATTCATATCAATGATTAATGAGTCAGTTATAAAGTAATGAGGCTGTTACGTGTGGAGTTATGTTATTCAGATCAATGAAGAGGATTGCGATGCGGGATGAAACTTGGATGATATTAATGAGTTAGTTATAAAGTAATGAGGCTGTTATGTGTGGAGTTATGTTATTCATATCAATGATTAATGAGTCAGTTATAAAGTAATGAGGCTGTTACGTGTGGAGTTAAGTTATTCAGATCAATGAAGAGGATTGCGATGCGGGATGAAACTTGGATGATATTAATGAGTTAGTTATAAAGTAATGAGGCTGTTATGTGTGGAGTTATGTTATTCATATCAATGATTAATGAGTCAGTTATAAAGTAATGAGGCTGTTACGTGTGGAGTTATGTTATTCAGATCAATGAAGAGGATTGCGATGCGGGATGAAACTTGGATGATATTAATGAGTTAGTTATAAAGTAATGAGGCTGTTATGTGTGGAGTTATGTTATTCATATCAATGATTAATGAGTCAGTTATAAAGTAATGAGGCTGTTACGTGTGGAGTTATGTTATTCAGATCAATGAAGAGGATTGCGATGCGGGATGAAACTTGGATGATATTAATGAGTTAGTTATAAAGTAATGAGGCTGTTATGTGTGGAGTTATGTTATTCATATCAATGATTAATGAGTCAGTTATAAAGTAATGAGGCTGTTACGTGTGGAGTTATGTTATTCAGATCAATGAAGAGGATTGCGATGCGGGATGAAACTTGGATGATATTAATGAGTTAGTTATAAAGTAATGAGGCTGTTATGTGTGGAGTTATGTTATTCATATCAATGATTAATGAGTCAGTTATAAAGTAATGAGGCTGTTACGTGTGGAGTTATGTTATTCAGATCAATGAAGAGGATTGCGATGCGGGATGAAACTTGGATGATATTAATGAGTTAGTTATAAAGTAATGAGGCTGTTATGTGTGGAGTTATGTTATTCATATCAATGATTAATGAGTCAGTTATAAAGTAATGAGGCTGTTACGTGTGGAGTTATGTTATTCAGATCAATGAAGAGGATTGCGATGCGGGATGAAACTTGGATGATATTAATGAGTTAGTTATAAAGTAATGAGGCTGTTATGTGTGGAGTTATGTTATTCATATCAATGATTAATGAGTCAGTTATAAAGTAATGAGGCTGTTACGTGTGGAGTTATGTTATTCAGATCAATGAAGAGGATTGCGATGCGGGATGAAACTTGGATGATATTAATGAGTTAGTTATAAAGTAATGAGGCTGTTATGTGTGGAGTTATGTTATTCATATCAATGATTAATGAGTCAGTTATAAAGTAATGAGGCTGTTACGTGTGGAGTTATGTTATTCAGATCAATGAAGAGGATTGCGATGCGGGATGAAACTTGGATGATATTAATGAGTTAGTTATAAAGTAATGAGGCTGTTATGTGTGGAGTTATGTTATTCATTGATTGATATTAATGAGTCAGTTATAAAGTAATGAGGCTGTTATGTGTGGAGTAATGAGGCTGTCATGTGTGGAGTTATGTTATTCATTGATTGATATTAATGAGTCAGTTATAAAGTAATGAGGTTGTTATGTGTGGAGTTATGTTATTCATATCAATGATTAATGAGTCAGTTATAAAGTAATGAGGCTGTTATGTGTGGAGTTATGTTATTCAGATCAATGAAGAAATTCTCCACGAAATCCAATGAAACTTGGATGGGATGTTGGATATATTTAAGTATGGACGCCTGCAAAGAAACCAGATCAAAATTCGATGCCGGGGTATGCTTTTCCATTTTTTCGGATTTTCTCAATTTTCGCCTGTTCAGGGATCGATAAAAAATATTTCAGGCCCCGAAAAAGTGGTCTAAACGATGGAATTTGGCAAAAATAGGGTGGGCGTAACGATTCTCTGGTTAGTCTTGATCGGATGGCCACCCTCTACAAATTGGGCCTTCTTCCTCCTCGCAAAAAAAGTGGTCTACTTGTGCAAAATTGGCAAATGCATATAAGCCTATTACATATGGGGGGAGCAGGCATCATCCGCTCCAAAAATTCATTAGAAATCAATCCTTCCATGAAATCCGATGAAACTTGGAGGGAGGGGGGTGGGGTGGGGGATCTGTTTAAGCATGGATGCTTGCAAAAAACCAGATCAAAATTCGATGCCTGGGTACGATTTTCCATTTTTTTTCAGATTTTCTCAAATTACGCCTCTTGAAAAATTAATAATAAATTAATCCCACTCGGAAAAATCATG
>JAVKPL010004204.1:0-215475 GCA_032173675.1 Gastrolobium villosum
ATTCACTCATACCAAACATAAACTAATTAAAACTTACATTTGGAGTTCATACGGAACATCTTTATATTTTTATCAAAAGTTAATCACACGTGATTCAGGTTTTGTATAAATAGCATTAGAATGTAAAAGATTATAAGTGTATACCAAAAAACAGAAAAGACATAGTCCAAATGCAAGTAGCATTGATTATCCTTCATATTATAGAGGAGGGATATTATTAGTACCAAAATTTTCTACTACCAACTTACTATCTATTTAATTACCATTGGATCAACATTTTCTCTTTTTTCAAAAACTTTTTAGCATTCTCTCTTTGATCCAATGGTGATTAGATAGGTAGTAGAAAATTTTGCTAGTAAGAATATCCTCCCTCAATATTATAATCTAAACAATTTGAGGAAACCTAAGTTGACTTGGGTAAGACAAGGACTGAAAGTTTAACTGGAGAAAAAGTTGAGAATTATCAACATTATAAATACACATAAACAATAGATCCACAGGCAAGTTTCAAGGCACAAAGCATACATAAAAATCATCTTGGTTGGAAGTGCCCGAGATTGAGAGAGAGGACAGAAAACATTCAATCTTATTAATTACAAAATGGTTTCATGTTTTAATTTTCTTTCACTGAACTTTAGCAACATTGCAAAGCGTCTCTTTTGGTGGACTGATCATAAGCCTCAGCATCAGCCTCAGGAATCGAAGTCTCGTAAGTTTTCTGCTTTCAAGGAATTTCATAATTAGTTGGTTTCATGTCTCCAAATCGTGCACTATTTCTAAGAGTTAATTATTTGCTACAATCCTTGAATATCATCAATCTCCAAAATATTTTTGAAAGCATGTTTGAGTTTAAATCAAATTTTATTTCACGAAAATGTGTCCAAATTAAATTCTGAAGTATACAATAATTTCTACTGTTTCCAAAAAAAAAAAAAAACAATAATTTCTACAAATCTTATTTGGCGCATGCATCTGAATTTGGGTAAATTATTGGGTAATTCATTCCTTCCTGCTAAGATATCCTATAAATTTTAATTATATATTCATATGTTATAATTTAGAAAAATTAAGAATAAAGGTGAAAATCAACACTACTTGCATAAGGAGCGTTATGCAAATATTCTGAATTTAATTATAAATTGAAAAGTCTGTTTTTGTTCCTTTGCAGCAGCTTTAGAAATTCGACAACGAGACGATCCTTGGAATCACAACTATAGATAGGAATATGCAGCAAAGTCAATCATAATGATCACTCCCTCTGGGATCAGTTACTATATATCTCTCTTCAGATGTCATATACTTATGCGATGGTTTTAGGTTTTAGTAACGTGAGGTTTAGTGTAACGGACCAAAATGATGAATCAGCCCCAATTACTTGAAGGACTATTATGTCCAGTAAGAAAACATTATAGTATTTAATGTTTTTAATTGTGTCTTTATTGAGTAATTGGACCTGATTCATCATTTTGGGCCGTTACATTTAGTTTAGTTTCCTTCTTTAAGGTAAGTTTTAGTTTCTATTTGGCAGAAAATTTAGCTCATCAATTATTGAAGTTCAAAGTTGTATTCTGTTTTTTTTTTCTTTTGCTTTTGGTGCTTAAAAGTTGTAATCAATTTGTTGTAGCAGTAATAGTTTTCTTTAAGGCATGTTCTTCTTTAATTTCTTCATCAGGAACAACTATTGAGATAAATATTGTGTAAAGTTCTGTATGTAACTCCATATATGAGTATAAATGAAGGGATTTATTACTCTTATGTTACATAAAATATAATTTATCTCCTACACTCACAAATTCAAAATGGGTTCCACTTTACTTTTTCTCTCTCTTCCCCGGACCCCACCTGCACCATGAGTGTGTAGGAAATACTACTTATCTCCTACTACATAAGAAAATTATTGGGTTTATCATCTATCATTTAACATGACCACAAAAACTTTCTTATATTTACAACATTTTGTGGGGCCCGCAGCAAAAAAAATAATCCAATACTCAAAACGAATATCTATAACATAACACAATCATTTTTCCTACAACATAACTCTTATAAAACCCAAAATTATTACCCATAAATGAATTGTAGTTTAAGTTGAGTGGCCATTTAAATTCAAACAAGAACAATTACTCAGAGTGGTATGAATGTAAAAAACCCGGCCAGTCCCGCCGTGGAAATAAATTAAGCATCTAATTGTGAGATATAAGTACCCTTTTCAATTTGGCTGAAATATTTCACTTAATTTAATTTACATCCCCAATTGAAAAATGTTTCAAAACTTATATAGTAGTGTGAATGATTAATTGAATTAGATTGAGCTTGAACTAAAAATCTCATTAAATCACTCTCCTGATTTGTGGCAAAGAACCAAAGCTCAAAGGTCTTTTTCAAGAGTGCTTCTATAAGTATTTAACTTTCGATCTTGGGGTTTAAATAAATACATTTTTTTATATATTTATCGATCATTTGATTAATTCGGTTTAAACACTTGGACATATTATAGTGGGGGATGGTCATTCTCCATTCCTAGAGCTCAAGATTTTGGAGTTAGATCAACCATAAGTACTTCTTTAAGGTAGGCTAGCTCCTCCGATATTCACATAAACTTCAACTTTTTTAGTCGATTATGAGATTAATCCGAAGGAGGTTAGGAATAAAGATATTTAAACCCCTCTTAAATGTGGCATGTGGAGATTGAACCGAGGCTCTTTCCTTTCTACTTACTCAACTCCCTTACTACCACCATTTGGTGGCTCAAGAAACCTCTTATAAAGAGCGCAAGCTCCTTTATCACTTGAACCAATAATTGATGGTCAAACAACCACTTTTGAGCACTGCAACTAGCACACGTTGTGTTCCTTCTTTTAATTTTTGTTAAGAACGCATATGATAAAGCAGTTATTTAAATTTTTGATATATGCGCATTAGTGATTAGGACCTGATTTCTCATGTCATGGGTGTTGAACGCTAATAACTCGCGCGGGCGGCAACTTTATGAAAGGCGTTTGGTATAGAAGAAATTTTTTTTTTATCCAGTAATCTCGATTTTAAAAAATATGATGAAAATATTTCATTTACCATAATATCCGAGAATTTAAAATTTAGAAAAATTCAATTTCCCGGAAATCCTAAATAATACCGCGTACCAAACGGCCCCCTAAATGTGTTTGATATAATAGATTAATCTTAAAACACGTGCAAAATCAATTTTTACGGTACCAAGATATTAGTCTCATCTAAATGAGTGGAGATAGCTATGAGAAAAAAAAAAAAAAGTAAACTCGGAATTTATGTTATATAATATTGTTATTTTATTTCCTTTCGCAGAATAAGATTAGAAACCCTACAAAAACTTTTTATTTTTAAAATCTTACGATATTACATGGTGATAATATATTTCCAAAAACTAATAAAATATATCAATCGATGCTAACATATGCATATGTATCTTAATTTCTCTGGCTTCAACGCCTTCTCTATCTTTCAGCTCGGGCTTTGGCCAGCTTTAGTTGTGCCCAGTAGCCTTGTAGTTATGACAACATGGATTATCAGCAGCAGACCCGCCAAGTTCTCTGCCTGTTAAGGCCACAGAGAAAAAGAATCCAATTAAGAAGGTTACTTTCCAATCGACATATATATACGATTATACATCGAATTCAATTTAATTATAATTAGTAAATTTGGACGAATTAATAATATATATATATAGGCAAAATGAATTATCACGTGACCGGATCCTAAGGTTTGGTACATTCATAACATTATAACTATATATTATGGATAATACATAGTTATAATATTAAAGTTGTGATTTTTCTTTTTCTTCAGGAATTTAACTATGTATTACGGATAATATATAGTTATAATATTAAAATTGTTTTTTTTTCTCTTCTACGTCACCCGACAACTATCTGAAAAGTTACTAAAAGCGAGAAATAAAGCAGCTTTAATATTATAATTATGTATTATCTATAGTACATAGTTAAAATTCTGAAGAAAAAAAATACAATTTTTTTTTGATAACTTTAATATTATAACTATTTACTACATGTAGTAGATAGTTGTAATTTTTCGACTACACCAAACCTTAGATCCGATCATTGTACATCTGCTAAACTTCTACAGCTACCCTTTTACTAGTCGGACTTAGTTAAAAGAAGGTAGTTGTAGAAATGTTATTTAAAATGGTAGTGAAATATATATATATATATATATATATATATATATGAGGAATCTTATATTTACAAAAATTTTGTTTATAAACTCTTAAAAACTAAGCATGTTTTTGACCTTTTTATACTTCAATCAAAACTGTATGACTTTTTTACTTAAAAGAGTGTATGACCGGTCATATTTAATGTAATTTGTAAATAAAATTTGTAAACGGATTTTTCTCATATATATATATATATGTATATGTATATATATGGGTTTAGTGAGTGTACACTTACTGGATGTAAAAATCGGTAAACGGATATGTTCTTCCGCGAGAACACAGTTATAGCAATATATAATATGTTTATATATATATATATATATATATATATATGTATATATATGTTTTTGCACTATATAGGAAGGAGAACGCAATTAAATTGAACCCATGTCTTCTGAGGTGCCAGGTTACTTTCGTGTTATGTGATCATGATGCTGAAACACCCGAAGGACTCTTGCTGCTGCCACTTCCATTGAGAAGAGAAGTACAAAAAGCAAAGCGTTCAATATAAGCTTCTTCGTGTAAGTCATCATCTTCAAGCAAAAAAGAACGGTGGTGACTAGTGGCAGGGTCTGTATATGTGAGAAAACTCGCTGTGAAAATATAAGTGCTATGTATATATATATATATATATATATATATATATACACACAGAGAGAAAGAGAGAGACCTTTCTCCCAGTGAGAGACGAAGACATAGTCATTGACAAAAATAGAAGTTTGAATATTAAGAGCCTTTTTTGTCAACAAATTTGGCGGACCGGCACCTTCTATAAATGATGAAAAATATAAAAAAGGTACGAATTAATTTTTGTTAAATGACCTAAAAAAATTAAAAATGAAAAAAGTTTTATTATATTTAATTTTACCATTTAATTATCTAGTTTTTAAATTTGTAACTATAATTAATATGAGACATAATTTGTAATAATCTTATAAAGAACAATAATAAAAATAACAAGAGTGCTCACAATTAAGCACATACATACGTAAATTATTTTTTATTTTGGAGAACTAGAAGTCTTATTTATTTTAGGGTAAAGTATGTGCTATTTTAAAGAAGGTAAAGTTGTGTCATTTTAAGAAAGAAAAAGAGATAGATAAAGAGGGGAGAGAGTTAACCAAAAAAAAATAAAGGTGTGGGTCCAATTTCTTTGTGAGAATGAAAGGATATAAATTGTGTCATTTAAAAGGATAAACATTTTTTCCTTTATTTTATAACGTGATCATCTGCAAAAAAAAAAATTATAAAAGGAAAGGACCAATTCGTTCGCCTTGATAAAGTTGGCAGATATCAATTCATCAACTTCCCCTCTATATTTTTTTAATATGTTGCAATTGTGACCTTTCACAATTTATAATTATTTATATGTAGTCCGTTCGTTACCGAAATCTCGTCTATTGCATAATGGTAATATTATAGTTAGACTTAGACATCCACTCTTTTAAATTTCTCAGGCGATTAAATGAATAATCTTCTCATCCGTAATTTATGGGTTAAATTGAAGTGGTCACCTCAAAGACTTTTGGAACTGAACCACACTTTCTTTCTACTTTACAATAAAATAGTGTTCGCGTTTGGTAGGGATTTTTGGGAGGGATAGCTAGGCAACTTGAAATGGATTTTGATCTTGATTACTTTGCTAGAAGAGTTAACAAAATTTTAGGTAGGTGAATCGTTTGCCCAACCAACACGTTTTGTATGCAAAATTTCTTTGGAAGCTCATTCGAATTTGTTGATGAAATTGTCCCCGTTTCAACTCTCTTTCCTTGTAAGTCGTGTGTCTCCTCCAATGGGGCATCGAAGGGATTATGCATGTGTTTAACATTGTTCTTATTTCTCGATTGAAACCATTCCAAGCATCGAAGCATTTTATAAGGTTATTTCTCGATTATACATATATGTATGCAAATAGCAATAACAACTTTCAAATATTTTACAAGGTTATTTCAGTCATTTCAATCTATTTTCTCATCAATATTTTATCTTTAACCAAACATAGACTCAGAAGAATTAACCCAATTTTTCTGGTAATATTTTTACCTACCAAACAACATTTTTTTAATTTTTCTACCAAAATCACTTTCTAACCATATGCCTAGTAGTTGTATTTCTCTGATAAAAAAAAAAATTCTCCTCTCTACCAAACGCCACTTTAAATCACTCTGGAGACATGGTCAATTGATAGAATCTCTCACTACCAATTTCGGGCTCATGATGATGCATGGGCAAAACCTAATTTTATCACCGCGGGTTAACCTAACAAATTAACATGTTTTTTTTTTTTGTTTTTTTGGTTACAACATGTTTTTTATTAAAGTACACGTAAATTTATTAAAATTTACAATTAACCTACTTGTTAAAATAATGGATCAATTGTTAGCAAAAAAAAATAATGGATCAATTATTAAAAAATTATATGTTAACTTTATAATTACACATGCAAAAATATATAATTAATATTTGGGTGAGTTGGAATGCAAAATTCAATAAATAAATAATAGGATCTATAATAAACAGCATGTGACAACATATAAAATTTAATATTTAATTAAACGATAAATTTAAGAAATTCTCAAATGAATATTTACACCAAATTATTTATAAATATAACATAAGTCAATACTTTTCAAAAATAATATATTATTATAATCAAACATTAAAGCTAAAAAAATTAAATTTCCAATCGAAATCAATTTATATATATATATAAAAAACAAAAATTCTCATTGTAATCAAATTATGGAGTGTTTGATACTTAAATATTTTAAGGGACGAGGTAACATTAAACAGAGTTTGACAGTTTGCTTTAGTAATTATTTATATTGATTTTAATTATATTTGATAAATGGTTTGGAACAATATTATGAAATTAATCATATATATGTTTACATTTTAAAGTTTAAATATTTGAAAGGCATTACATTATTATTTAACTGATTTGGACAGTATGAATTTTAAGGATAAATTAAATTTTCATTTGATTAAACTGCTCTTATAATGTTTGACTTAGATTTGATAAACATTATGGAAGGATATATTGTGGATTTGAGATCTATTTATAATTTTATGATTGAAAATTTGAGAAGCATTGTAACATTTACGAAACTGATTCTAATTGATTTTAAGAAATGTATATATCATGTTTTATATTTTTGAAATTGGTTTTGGGGAATGATTTCATCATAAGAAAATTGCAATATGCTAACAACATTAAATGTTAGCCTTGGTGTACTATAACTTGTTTATAGGCGAGGACCGAGGAGCCTATTATTGATGTATATATTGATTTAGATTGGATATATAGTTTTTCAATTCTTATGTTTTTTTTTTGGTACATTGCCAGTAGGTATCCCCATTCAACCTTCTCCGGGCACAATGCCCTCGGGGTACGACCTGTTTGGGTTAGCCCCTCATTGTGAGGGTGGGTGCACTAAGCTTCGCAACCGGAGAAAGGACGAGACTAATCTCCCAACCGAAGATTTTTGACTTATCCTCTGGCCCTCAAAGATTTTCCAAGAAACTGCTTGAGGAAACTCTGCACCAAGCAATCCCTTGAGAGCTCAGCTGCCAACTGAGCTACCTTGGCGGTTTCAATTCTTATGTTTAGTTACTGCAACATATCATTTTGAATAGTATTTGTTTCTATTATATTTACAAATATTTTGACATAAATATTTATTTGAGAATTTCATAAATTTATCATTTAAATTAAATATTAATTTTATATGCTCTCATTTTCCGTTTGTTATAGTTTATATTAGTAATTGGTTGAGTTGCATTGCAACACACCCTTATCGTAATTATATGTTTTTATAGGTAAAGGAGTCAACTTTTAATTTCACTCCTCTGGTTTAATCGTGAAAGTTTGTTTTAATTATGATTGATGAGCTCGACATATTGTTCGAGCAATATTTATTTTATAATCTGTTTAGGAGGAAGATTATACTTACAATCTTTTATTTTACAACCTCCTATAACCATATCTTAACACCGTTGATTTCCATCAATCAACAGTTATGATTTATCGTGAATTAATAATTAATTAATGAGTTTAATTTGCGAAAATCATAACCGATGATTGGCGGAAATCAACGGTGTTAAAATATGATTCTAAGAGGTTGTAAAAAAAATGTTGTAAATATAACATTCCTCTTTGTTTAGAAGTCTAATTGGTTATTATTATTAGAATTGCTTCATTATTTTTACAAGTAATTAAATTAATTATAAAATTCCATAAATTTAGATATATTATTGAAGATAATTAAGTTTGCCAAACTTATTGTTAGTAAAATTAAATTTAACGTGTACACCAATTATGGACCTCGAATTGAATCGTGTCACTAAACTCAATCTCCAAACGAGAACCAAGAGGAATTCTAATTGGCTAATATACAAGACTTCCTGATCCAGTTCCATATTACTATATTCGTTTTGGAACATTTTTCAATGCGAAATGTTTCTCATCAAACAAAATTATCTCCTACAAAACACAAAAAATAGACGAGACTCACTTTTTTTTAAGTGAGTCACACCTATTATTTTTGTATTGTACGAGATAATTTGTCTCATACAACATGATAAATATATTTCCATTTTTTAATTTGGGGTTCTAGTTAAATTAATGGATAAAGTGTGTGTCATTTTAAAAGAATTAAAATTGTGTCATTTTATGGGAGAGGGAGAGATAGATAAAAGAGAAGAGAGATGACAAAAAAACAAATGTGTGGGTCCCACTTCTTATGAGAGTGAAAGAATATAAGTTCTGTCATTTAAAAATATAAACATTTTCCCTAAATTAATTAATGAAATCTTTCAGCCAAAATGAAAATAGTACGTACATCTGATCACGATTAGATATTGCCTTGTTTCCTCTGCGTGACTGACCGGACTTTTAGATTCACCACTCTGCGTAATTGTTCTTGTTTGAGTTTAAATGATTAGACTCAAAACATGACATCATCATGTTGAATCACACGTGAGTGAGAGTGTTAATACCTATTAGGATAGGAGTTAACTATAACCTTTATTCAAACTTGTATTTCGTATTTCAATTTCTGTTACAGATGTATAGCTGACTCAATTTTATGTTGTTAGTGTATAGGCTATTAGCGTATATACTGCTAGCATTCTTATCCAATTCTGATTGTGTATAACAAACTAACTGATTATCTTTTGCATATTTATTTGAATTCTGATGAAATGAAACAACAATTTTGAACCATAATTTCTATTAGTACCCACTTCGGTTATACTAGTCTGGAGTCACATACAGAATTGTAAACAATACTTAACTCATTGTTTAAAGCAAAAGAAAAGTACAGAATACAACTTTCACTTCAATAATTAACGAGCTAAAATTTCTTCCAATAGAAACTAAAACTTAACCAGGAGAAGGAAACTAAACAGGACGTTACTAAAACCTAAACGATCACAGTCACAGCAATAGATCACGCACATCCAAAGAGATACATAGTAACTGACCACAGAGAGTGGTCATTAAGATTTACTTCGTTGCATATTCCTATTAAAAATTGTGCCCCCTTGGAACGTCTTTTTCTTGAATTTTAAATACTGCAAAGGAACAAACAAACATTTCAATTTATAATTAAAGTCAAAATATTAATGGCATGACGCTCCTTATGCTTTTTGATTTTCACCTTTATTTATTATTTTTTTTTGTAAATCATGGCATTTTGAAACCCATTAATTACTTTAAAGGAACAAAGTTTTCGATGTTATTTTAGATAACTTTATCTAATGATCATCAAAACGACATCGTTTTAAGGATGAAAAATTAAAATAATAAAGACTATTATAACCCTGAAATAAATTAAAATTACAAAAATACAATGATTTTCTGTTCCAAAACGACGTCGTTTCGATGAACATTAGATGAAGTTATCTAAAATAACTTTAGAAAAAACAAACCCTTACTTTAATCTAGTCTTTAACGTTTGTAAAGTGAATATAGATAAGTTATTTACATTCACGCTCTCAAAATGATGTTTGAGTTGAAAAATTATAATGAAAAAGATTATTATAATCATAAAATAAATTATAATTACAAAAATATCTTGATTTTCGCCTAAAAAATGACGTCATTTTGGACTCAATGTAAATAAGTTATCTATATTGATAGTAGAAAAAGCGATGTGTTAAAATATCAAAAGAGAACATCATATCTAATTAAAATGAATAGGATTAACATAGCAGGAAGGAATGAATTACCCAATAATTAATTTACCTAAATTCAGATTCCCAAATCTGATTTGTGGAAAGTATATTCTGTTGTATACTTCCGATAAGTACTTAATTCAGGATTTTGGATATATTTTCTTGAAATAAAATTTGATTTATACTCAAACATATGCTTTTTCAAACGAATAAAAATCGAATGAACTTTGAAACTGATATTCAAGGATTTTAGCAAATAATTCTTATAACGGGGACATAAAACTAACTAAAGACTGAAATTCTGTGAAAGCAGGAAAAGGGTTTTCACTTACGAGACTTGGATGGCTGAGGCTGAAGTTGAAGTTGAGGCTTATCAGTCCTCCAAACGAGACGCTTTGCCATGTTGCTTATAAATTTCAGTGAAAGAAAATTAAAACATGAAACCATTTTGTAAGATTGTATATTTTCTGACCTCTCTCTCAATCTTAGGCACTTCCAACCAATTAAGATGATTGTTCTGTGTGCTTTTGTGCCTTGAAACTTGACTGTCCATTGTTTATGTGTATTTATAATGTTGATAATTCTCAACTTTTTCTCCGGTCAAACTTCCCGTCCTTGTCTTATCCAAGTCAACTTATGGTTCCTCAAATTGGTTGATTATAATATGATGGATGGTGCTACTTGTATTGGATTTTGGACCATGTCTTTTCTTCTTTTTTTTGGTAGTTACTCTGCTCTCTCTCTCTTTTTTTCATTTAAGAATAAATATAATTTTTTTGTCCTCATCAATTTTCACAATGCCCCATTGAGTCCCTAGCAAATAAAAAGGCTCATTGTGTTTCCTAAGAAATTCAAAATGGACTCATTTAGTTGAAATCGTGGTCCCTCACAAATTCAAAAAAAGACTCATATTAGTCCTTAAAATGATTAAAATGGGTCTATTTTGAATTTCTTAGGAACCACGATCAACCTTTTTATTTGCTATTGACTAAAGCGGATATCGTGAAATTTGCTGAAAAGAAGATATTTACTTTTTATTTAAATACAACAAGCTTCAAACTCTTTTGTCAAGCCGAAAAACGGAAAGATAATGCATTCAGACGAGTTAAGAACCTGTAAATTGAATGTGTGGTATACTCAGGAAATCAACGAGGTCTTTCCTCGTGAATTAGAACAATAAAAAAAAAAAAAAAACAAGTTCAGCATTTAATCGCAGATAAATAATTAATTAATAGCAAATAGAAAATACATTAATTATAGTAAAACAATGGAAACAAAAGTCAATAATGTACAGCCGAGTAGTAATTAGTTCACATTCACATCGGGCGTTTTGCTCTGTCTGTATAATATTAATATAAAAATCACATAAACAATGCCGTTTCATATTAAGAAGTGCGTACTTGGATCATATTATAATCTATAAGCGAGAATAATAACAATAGCCTATTGCTGAAAAGATAATATAATATCTATAAGTTCCAATTGTAATTTCGTAAATAAAAACAAACATGAAACATTCTAATAGTCAAAAAAACAAATTCCGCTTTCGCATTGTCAATCTATTCGGTCAATTGATTATATTGTTGCATTCATACGATCAATTGTGTTTTGCATAAAGAGTGTGTCAAACTTTAGATTTTCAATGTCTTTATATTTTTATCAAAAATTAATCACACGTGATTCAGGTTTTGTATAAATAGCATTAGAAAGTAAAAGATTATAAGTGTATACCAAAAAAAAAAAAAAAAAAAGACATAGTCCAAAATCCAAATGCAAGTAGCATTAATTATCCTTCATATTATAATCAAAACAATTTGATCGAGGAAACCGAAAGTTGACTTGGGTAAGACGAGGACTGAAAGTTTGACTGGAGAAAAAGTTGAGAATTATCAACATTATAAATACACATAAACAATAGATCGACAAGCAAGTTTCAAGGAACAAAGCATACATAACAATCATCATCTTGGTTGGAAGTGCCCGAGATTGAGAGAGGACAGAAAATGTTCAATCTTATTAATTACAAAATGGTTTCATGTTTTCATTTGCTTTCATTGAACTTTAGCAACATGGCAAAAAAGCCTCTCTTTTGGTGGACTGATCATAAGCCTCAGCCTCAGCCTCAGGAATCGAAGTCTCGTAAGTTTTCTGCTTTCAAGGAATCTCATTATTAGTTGGTTTCATCTTTCATGTCTCCAAATCGTGCACTATTTCCAAAATATTTTTGAAAGCATGTTTGAGTTTAAATCAAATTTTATTTCACGAAAAATGTGTCCAAGATTCTGAAGTATACAATAATTTCTACAAATCAGATTTGGCACATGCATCTGAATTTGGGTAAACTATTGGTACTATTAGAAAAGTTCATTTTTCCGACGGAATTTTTCCGTCGAAAATGGTGAAAATTCCGTCGAAAATTGTATTTTCGATGGAATTCAGGCCGTGAAATTTTCCTTCGTTAACAACAAATTTTTCAAGGAAAAATCACTGAAATTCCGTTGAAAATTATCGACAGAAAATCAATGAAAAGGCTAAGCTATCCTATTCATTTTAATTAGATAGATATTCATATCTTCATTTGGTATTTTAACACACATAGATTAAAATACCTAATACTGAGTCTCATTGATACGTATGAGAAATGGGTGCCTAAATTAAATGTCATAATTTAGAAAAATCAAGAATAAAGTCTCATTGATACAGCATGCATAAGGACGCTCGACGTTATGCAATTTTATTTTATTTTTGGTACATTGTCAGGAGGTATCTTCATTCAACCTTCTCTGGGCACCATGCCCTCGGGGTACAGCCCGTTTGGGCTAGTCCCTCATTGTGACAGTGGGTGCACTCAGTTATGCAAATATTTTGAATTTGATTATAAATTGAAAAGTCTGTTTTTGTTCCTTTGCAGCAGCTTTAGAAATTCGACAACGAGACCATCCAAGGGGTCACAACTATTGATAGGAATATGCAGCAAAGTCAATCATATATAATTACCACTCCCTGGGATCAATTACTATATATCTCTTCTGATGTGATATACTTATGCGATAGTTTTAGGTTTTAGTAACGTGAGGTTTAGTTTCTATTTGGCAGAAAGTTTAGACCATCAATTATTGAAGTTCAAAGTTGTATCTTGGTTTTTTTCTTTTTTTTCTTTTGCTTTTGGTGCTTAAAAGTTGTAATCAATTTGTTGTAGCAGTAATAGTTTTGTTTAAGGCATGTTCTTCTTTCTCCAGCAGGAACAACGATTGAGATAACTATTGTGTAAAATTCTATATGTGACTCCATATATGAGTATAAATGAAGGGATATTCTATCATTTAACATGACCACAATAAGTTTTCTACACACACAATATTTTGTGAGGCCCGCATGTTTTGAAGAAAAAAAAAATTACGGCACGCAAAACGAATCTCTATAACATAACACAACCACTTTTTCTACGACATATTTTTAATTTTATAAAACCCATAAATGAATGGTAGTTTAAGATGAGGGGCCATTTAAACTCAAACAAGAACAATTACTCGGAGTGGTATGAATGTAAAAAAGCTCCACCAATCCTGCCTAAAATTTCAATCATATAAATCACCTATATCAAAATAAAATCATTCAAAGTTACAAACTATTGGAAAATTAAAGTCTTCAAATTTAAACAAGTCTTAAAACTTATGAAGAGTTAAAATAGATTAATAGACAATAAAAAATTAAAACAATATAGTCTGCTATAAATTGTAGTAGCAATTAGATCGTGTGAAAGCATTTAGACTATTGCGGTTTGGATGTATAGGATTATCATTGTTTACAATTATTTGTTGTAGCGTAGATCTGAGATGATGCTCCCCAAACTAGAGTCTTGTAACATTGGAATCTATAAGCCTAATACGTTCCCTTTAGGGATGAAGTCTCTGTATGGGTTATACCTCTAACACTGGTAAAGACCAAGTTAGGAAGTATCGTTCCAAGTGTGAATGCTAACAGGTGATAATGGGGGTATATATGATGTGTGTGTATATGGTTCAAGATTAATGGGCAGAATAATGATACATAAGATGCCCTTCCTTGTACGTGGAGAGGGGTATTTATAGGGGACGGAGATGTTGATCATGTGTGGGTTGGTGAGGAGGGGGTCAACCCTCCTTGAGATCAGCTAAGGGTGGCTGACATTGCTGTGATAGCAGTATGCAGCCCCTGTGCCTGGCGATGTCAGCGTATAACGATGGGGTAGTTACCACTTATAGTATCTGGGGCGGTATCCCAGAGAGTTGAAATCCCAAGATGAGGTATTTTGGTGTCTCACCTAGGGAGTGCAGTCGCCTTGGGAGCAGATAAGCTGGAGGGTTAGTAGGGCTGACGTGGATAAGGCTAAAAGGGGTTTGGGCTTAGGCCATTGGGCCATTATGGTGTTGGGCCATCCGAAACAAGTCATTTGGGTCACAGCACGAACTCACGAGCTGATCTCATCAACGCCGTAGTACAAATAACTTCCTTGAAGCTGGACTATGGTAGATCTTCCAGACTATATGTCAAGGGAAAATGGGGAATGTGTGGGCACTCTCTCACTTTCAGGGAGATGACCTTACTTTAGCCTCTGCAACCACCAAGTGAAGACCTGAGAGGCTGATGACTATAAGTGTAGAATGTATATGGGTTCCAAGAAATCCTAGCCCTAAGCAGAATGAGCTTTAGGTTTCTTGGGCTCTTCTTACACACTAGACCCTATTGAGCTTCAGTGAAAGAGCAAAATCCAACATCAATAACATCTAAGATTCTAAGTCGCCATCTTTTGAAAATAATAAATACAAAACACATTGGATCGGTTTTCACCAACCAAACCGAAAATCGATCCAATTCAATTAAAATATATGGCTTTTTTTCGATTTTTGATTTTTTCGGTTATCGATTTTTCGGTTCTGCCATAATGATTTTAATCGGTTCGGATCGGTTGATGAATATCCTTAGTTTTTGCTCCAGAAAAAAATTATTTACACACTCGTATAAAAGTGAGTGAGTCCCACTAATATTTCCTCTCTCTTCTCTTCAGAATGGAACCCACTTACTTTTATATAAATATGGCAAAAGAAAAAATTCTACAACAAAAATAATAAATATTTTTCTTTGAATTAAATTTACATCCCCGATTGAAAAATGTTTCAAAGCTTATATATATAATTGTATGAATGATTGAATTAGATTGAGCTTGAATTAAAAATCCCATTACACTGCCATGATATGTGGCAAAGACCAAAGCTCAAAGGTCTTTCTCAAAAGTGCTTCTCCAATGAACTTTCAATTTCAAGGTCCAAATATTTATTTTTATATATATATTGATCGACTATCCAATTAATCCGGTATTTCGATTTAAGCACGATAGGACCTATTATAAGGGATGACTACTATTTTTTTTATTCCTAAGGCTTAAGAGACCTCTCGAAAAGGGAACAAGTTTATAAGAGGTGGCAAAGCGGGCTCGGCTCGGCGGGTTTACCCGTCCCATCAGCTAAATGGGGCGGGGCGGGCTGAGTTTTTCAACTCGTCTCAAAAGCGGGGCGGGGCGGGGCAGACTCATTTTTTGGCAAGTTGATGGCCGGCATAGGCGGGTCGAGGCGGGTCAGTATAAAATAGGCTTGGGCTGGCGGGCCAACTCGCCTAACCCGCCAAACGGGACGGGGCGGGCTGACTTATTTTTTTGCGGGCTAATGACGGGGTGGGGCGGGGCGTGGCGGACCGCCCACTTTGCCACCTTTAAGTTTATTATCACTTGAACCAATAATTATCGGTCAAACAACCACTTTTGACCACTCCCATTTGCGCACATTGGGTTCCTTCTTCTAATTTTTGTTAAGAATTAACGCATACAATAAAGAAGTTATTTAAATTTCTGATATATATATATATATATATGATATATGTATATATATATATGTATATATAGATATATATATATATATATATATATATATATATATAGGATCAGGATTATACTTATATCTAACGGCGGTAAGAATATCCTATCCCATATATATATATATATATATATATAGGACCTGATTTCTCATATCATTGATGTTGAACACTAACAGCTCGCGTGCGTGGCAACTTAATTTAAAGGTGTTTGATGTAGTAGATTAATCTTAGAACGCACGCAAAATCAGATTTTATTCTACCAAGGAATTAGTCAATGGGTGGGACACCCATGAGAAATAAAAATAAAAAACATAAAAAGTAATCTCGTAATTTATGTTATATATAATGGGTTTTATAATTATCATATAACATTAGAGTTTGAACTTTCCTATATACCCTTTGATTTTCGTACTAATATGGATTCCACATATGATTTTTTCTAACACATGGGTTCCACATGTTTTTTATTTCTATGACATGAGATTTTAATTCTCATGTGAAATGAGGATTATAAAATCCATATATAATGTGGTTACTTTATTTCCTTTCGCAGATTAGAAACCCAAAAAAACCTTTCTATTTTTAAAATCTTCCGATATTACAGGGTGATATATAATGTATTTCCAGAAACTAATAAAATATATCGATGCTAACATATGCATATATATCTTAATTTCTCTGGCTTCAACGCCTTCTCTATCGTTCAGCTCGGGCTTTGGCCTGCTGTAGTTGTTCCGAGGAGCCTTGTAGTTATGACCCTATGGATTATCAGAAACAAGTTCTCTGCCTGCTAAGGCCACAGAGAAAAAGAATCCAAGAAGGTTACTTTTCCAATCGACATATATATACAATTATACTTTTAGAAAATAATTAAACCATTAAAAAATTCTTCACCCAACACACCTTACGATTTTGAGTTGGAGTGATTCTTTACATGATATTAAAATTTCAGTAACTAGACGATCACGAGTTCGATCCACACCGTCTCATTTTTGAGTGGAATTAAAATAAGCACGACCCACTTTTGAGTGGAATTAAAATAAGCACGAGGTAAAACAAAAAAATTTGGACATCTACAATACCCACAAACCCAAAGAGCTATTGCACAACAAATTGATTACAACTTTTGAACACAAAAAGCAAAAGAAAATTACAGAATACAACTTTCACTTCAATAATTAATGAAACTAATTAAACCGAACGTTACTAAAACCTAAACGATCACAGCAATAATTCACATCTGAAGAGAGATACATATAGTAACTGACCACAGGGGGTGGTTATATTATGACTGCACATTCTTCTTAAAATTGTGTCCCTGCGGAACGTCTTCTTCAATTGCTGCAAAGGAACAAACAAACATTTCAATTTATAATTAAAGTCGGAACTCCTTATGCTTTTGATTTTAACCTTTATTCTTTTTTTAAATTATGGCATTTTGAAACCCATTTCTCGTTCTTCTCGATGAGTCTAAGACTGAGTGTTAGGTATTTTGACCTGGGTTGTATTTACAAGAAATTTTGTTTACAAATTACACTATGTTCTATAAGGAGAATATTAGGTTATACTATGTTCTCCCGAGAAATAGGAGACGCAGGAAAAAAAATTATGTGTGCACATTTTAGGCGGGGTTCCGGGGCAGTGCCCCCGAAGATCTTTTTTAAATATAAACAAGAAAAGAAAAAAAAATTTAACTTAACATACAAAAAATAATAATCAAGAGTCAACTAAGCTGTTACAATAACAAATAAAATAAGTATAGAAAGTTACCTTTCACTGAGACTTGTCGAATTATTACGAACCCACAATTTTTTATCCTCCTTCATATTTTAGGTAAGATCCCGAATTTAACTACCATGGTTGGGCCTATATTTACTTTTTTTTTTCTTTTCAATCTTCCTAAATCTTTTTTTTACTTGACCTAAATCACCCACCCTTAAAAAAAAATTCTCAAATTTTTGTGTTTGCATGTGCATACACTAGCAACAGTGTCGGTCCGCCTCTGCTCCCGAGAGAAACGTAGTGTTCTCCCGGGAGAACATAGTGTATTTGTAAAGAAAGTTTATAAATGGATTCTTCCCCTTTTAATTTATGTGTGTTAAAATATCAAATGAGGACATCAATACCTACTTAAAATGAATAGGATCTACTTAGCAGGAAGGAATGGAATACGCAATAATTTACCCAAATTCAGATGCGCCAAATCTGATTTGTAGAAAGTATAATACTCTTTTGTATACTTCAGATAAGTAATTAATTCAGAATTTTGGACATGTTTTCTTGAGATAAAATTTGATTTATACTCAAACCGTTTGGACGTGCTTTCAAATGAATATATATATATATATATAAAACGAATGAACTTTGAAACTGATATTCAAGGATTTTAGCAAATAATTCTTATAACGGGGAAATAAAACCAACAAAGACTGAAATTATGTGAAAGCAGGAAAAGGGTTTTCACTTACGAAACTTGGGTGCCTGAGGCTGAACTTGAGGTTGAGGCTTATCAGTCCACCAAAAGAGACGCTTTGCAATGTCGCTAAAGTTCAGTGAAAGTCGACAATTAAAACATGAAACCATTTTGTAAGATTCTATATTTTCTCACCAATTAAGACGATTGTTCTGTGTGTGCCTTTTGTGCCTTGAAACTTTACTGTCCATTGTTTATGTGTATTTATAATGTTGATAATTCTCAACGTTTTCTCCGGTCAAACTTCCTGTCCTTGTCTTACCCATGTCAACTTATGGTTTCCTCAGATTGTTTTGATTATAATATGAATGATAATGCTACTTGCATTTGGACTATGTCTTTTTTTTTTCTTTTTTTTTTTTTGAATAAATTCAAATATATTCTTCGGCAGTTATCGAAGACTAATCCCTATCGATCACTGTCGCACTCTTTTGGGGGTGGCTCTCAATCCTTTTTTTCCATTCCAGACTAATCACCATCGAGCACTGTCGGACCCTTTCGGGTGGCTCTCCTAAATTTTTTTTTTCATTCTCAGGGTTCGAACTCGAGACATCTGATTAAGGGGTCAGGCTCGTTACCCTCTGTGACAAAGAGTTTGGTTCTTTCTTTCTTTTTTTGCTATACGCTTATCTTCTATTATTTAATGCTATTTATACAAAACGTAAATCATGTGTGATTAATGCATTCGAACCGCTTATTATACGCTCAAAATCTGTTTTAACAGACATTCGTTTATATTTCACTCTTGCTATAATTAGATGTGTTCTACGTTTGGGTCATTAACATTACTGTGGTATGAATGCAACAATTATATATAATTCTTTGACCGAATAACTAACAATGCGAAAGAGGAATACGTATTTCTTTTTTAAGAATTAGCATGTTTCATGTTTGTTGACAATTTTATTTACGAAATATAACAATTGGAAGTTAGCTAGTATTATATTTTCGTAGGCTATTGTTAACATTATTATACCTTAAAATATATGATCAAAGTATGCACTTCTTAATATACACTCACAATATGAAAGGGGATTGCATGTTTAGGGGAATCTTTTTTAATTATTTGCAAGTGGCTAGTATTGTATCTGCGATAAATTGCTGAACTGGTTTTCTTTTTGTTGTTCTTATTTACAAGAAAAAGTCCTCGTTGATTTGCTGAGTATACCATGATCAAATGCAGTTTACAAGAAAAAGTCATTTATAGTGTAATTAATAATTAATTAATTAATATAACTTCTTAAATGCTAACCGTTAAATGGACAGAAATCAACGGCTAGGATGGAGTAAGACTTATAAATCTTACTCTATAGTCAAATGATCCCTCCCCTATATATATATATATATATATATATGGGTTTTATAATTCTCATTTAACATAAGAATTGAAATCTTCCTACACACCCTTCGATTTCCGTGTTGATGTGGGTCTTACACATAATTTTTTCTAACATATGGGTCTCAAATATATATATTTCAATTCTCATGTTACATGAGAATTAGAAAACCCTATATATATAGGGAAAAACATTTCTCCCGCAAGTTGAGATAAGTTATCGACCACCCCAAGACTATATATGTGTGTGTTATCGACCACCCCAAGACTATATGTGTGTGTGTTAGGATCATTTTACACTAGTGTAAGTTACACTTTCAATCTTGTCCATTGATCCCACACACATATATATATATATATATAGGGATAGGATCAACTTACACCAGTGTAAGTATAATAAATCTTACACCAAATCTTAACCGTTGATTTTTGTGCATCCAACGGTTGAGATTTATTTGGAATTAAAAATTAATTAATTAATGAGAAGTACTAAATCTTAACCGTTAGATGCAAAAAATCAATGGTTAAGATTTGGTGTAAGACTTACTCATCTTACACCGGTGTAAGATGATCCTGCCCATATATATATATATATATATATATATATATATATATATATATATATATATATGAGGTAGGATCCTTTGACACCGGTGTCAAATTTTAATTTTGACACCTCGTCTGAGAGCCGTTAGATCAAAAAAGATCAACGGTGTCACATCCTTACAAATTAAAGCCGTTGATATTTTTTGATCTAACGGCTCTTAGATGAAATGTCAAAATTGAATTTTGACACCGGTGTCAAAGGATCCTACCTATATATATATATATATATATATATATATATATATATATATATATATATATATATATATATATATAGGTAAGATCATCTTACCGGTGTAAGAATAATAAGTCTTGCATCAAATCTTAACCATTGATTTTCTGTATCTAACGGTTAAGATTTATTAGGTCTCACTCATTAATTAGTTTTTAATTCCCAATAAATCTCAAACATTGGATGCACGGAAAACAACGGTTAAGATTTGGTGTAAGATTTATTATTCTTATACCGGTGTAAGTTGATCCTATCTCATATATATATATATATATATATATATATATATATATATATATATATATATATATATATGGACAATAATTTGTCCTTTTAAAATACCTAAGTTGTGTCATTTTACCCCCTTTATAACTATGTTCTCCGAGAAGAGGCAAAGTACATAGTTATAATATTAAAGTTGTACTTTTCTCTCTCTTTTCAGAAAATATCGGCTGACATGGAAAGTGAAAAAAAGTATAATAACTTTAGGGGATTATTTTTATTATGTTACATAACATAAAATTATCTTCCTACACACACAAGTTTTATATGGGGCCCACTTTAAATTTTTCTCTTTTTCCTATTCTCTCTCCTCTCTCCTCTTTTTGTGAGAGTAGGAAGTTTGCTTTTATGTTATGTAATATAACAAAAACATTTCTCATAACTTTAATATTATAACTATATATATGTACTTCCCCAAATACATAGTTTTTTCTTTAAATATCACAGTAAATAATTATAAAAAGGTGAAAAAACATAACTTAGGTTTTTAAAAGGATGAAATGTTCATTCATATATATATATATATATATATATATATGGTGAGGATCGTTTTACATCAGTGTAAGTTACGCTCTTAATCTTGGTTGTTGACCTTATTTATATCTAACGGTTCTAATTTATTAGATATTTGAGCCGTTAGATGAAAGTAAATCAATGACCAAGATTTGGCGTAAGACTTCTTATTCTTAGATCGCAGTAAGAATCGGTGTAAGAATATCCTTCCCCATATATATATATATATATATATACTCGTTGCCTATTTGCACTTTTTCTTTTTTAGATTTAATGATATTTTCTATAAAAAAAAAATTAAACATTAAAAAAAAAATTCAACAATTTTTTTATTATTTATTCTCACTTCTAAATAAACTTTTCTATATATGACGGGTGATTGATTATTGTGCTCCTATATTTTTAAATTTTTTTACCACTTTGCTCCATTTTTAAAGTATGTGTTAATTTTAACCTTTTATCATAATTATGTATCAATTTATCCCAGTTTGATCACTAGTTACTTGAGTAATTTGTCCCAGTTTGACCACAATATCAGCAAGTTGGCAACTTAAATTTGTATCCATAAGTATTTTTAATTCAAACCAAATTCTAATGTCTTATACATGTATAAATGAACTTGTGACGAGTGTTTGGGAGTCTTTTACAATTGAGGACAATCCACATTCAGTTCAAGATGTCAAAACAATTGATTCCATAGTAACTTTAAGGTCATCTTCAACCTTGATCTTGCTTTACTTGAGACTTGATTTCCTCATGTTCCTGAACTCCTCCATATTTCTTCTTATTCTCTAACCAAGCCTTGAATCCATAGCAATCAACTTTCTTATGCCCCTTTCCCTTACACCTGAAACACCAAATAGTTTTCTTAAAAGCAACTTGCTTGGGACCTCCTACCATTTGGTAATGACTATTACTTGGTTTCCATGAATTTTTATTTCCATGGTAAGTGTCATATGAATCTTTCTTGTCCTTCCAGTTACCTTTGTTGGAATGAGATTTACCATGAACAGAAAGGAAGACAAGGTTTTCAGATAAGTCATTCTTTTCTTTCTTTAGCTTCTCTTCCTCAACCACACATTTAGAAATAAGGTCATTGATGGTCTATTTTTCACCAAAAGTGTGGTAGACAGTCTTAATTTGTGTGAACTTTAAGGCATGTGAAATAAGAAACTTTTCATTCGGAACAATATTATGGACTTTCAGTTTGGTCTGCACATGCACATGAACCATCTTCAAAATAAATTCTCTTACACCTCCATTATTATCATATCTCATATTAGTTAACTCTTTCATTAAATATCCGGACTCAGCATTACCATATACTTTGTACCTGTTTCCTATGGCAATTAGGAATTCTTTAGCACTTTGTGGTGTTTCCTATGGCAGTTAGGAATTCCTTAACACTTGTGGTTTCAGGCAATCCACTAAGCATGTGTTCAGAAACAGTCCTCTTAATAGCAATCAAACCAAGTCGGTTAGACCTCTCCCACTTAGCTAAAAGTTGTTTCTCCTCAGGTGTTCTCTGTGCATTTACTACAGGCTTATCCTCACGTAGAGCTATATCAAGATCAACAATTCCTAAAGAAAACTCTAGGTTTTGCTTCCATTTGTTATAATTGGATCCGGTCAACATTTCAATCGAAACAACACAATTATTCATAGAAAAGTTCACTGTTAAGGCAAAATATGAATATATCAAGATAAACTAAAAGGAAATTTACACATTCAATTATACTTTGGGCACAATGCACTAACCAAGGCTATCACCAAGGTCAGAACCTCAGATAATTAATCAATGAGTTAATCAATGAGCACAACAGATTGTTATAACAAGGCCAATATAACAGTACATTCCTTTTGTGCAGAATACACAAACCAAGGTTTAAAATAGATTATCCTCTATCAATGATTTTCCCATCCTTTGGACAACACTATTAGCATTCCTATCTAGTTTTGATCGTGTAACATACTAAAACAGATGATCTTTTGTATATTTATTCGAATTAGGATGAAATGAAACAACAATTTTGAACCATAATTTCTATTAATACCCACTTCAGTTATACTCTCGACGTCAGGAGTCAGAGACAGAATTGAGAACAATAATTAACTCATTGTTACTATTGACGTAGAAGAGAATGCCTTACAGAAATTAATGGCTGCTACAACAATTTGATTACAACTTTTAAACACCAAAAGCAAAAGAAAATTACAGAATACAACTTTCACTTCAATAATTAATGAAACTAAACCGATCGTTACTAAAACCTAAACGATCACAGCAATAATTCACATCTGAAGAGAGATACATAGTAACTGACCACAGGGGGTGGTTATATTATGATTGACTTTGCTGCATATTCATCTCTAAAAATTGTGGTTCCGCGGAGCATCTTTTTTAATTGCTGCAAAGGAACAAACAAACATTTCAATTTATAATTAAAGTCGGAACTCCTTATGCTTTTGATTTTAACCTTTATTCTTTTTTTAAATTATGGCATTTAGAAACCCATTTCTAGTTCTTCTCGATGAGTCTAAGACTGAGTATTAGGTATTTTTACTTGGGGTTTGATTTTTTCATACTGCATGAGAATTCAATTCAATTCTCATGTTGTGACTCAACTAGTGGTGGATCCCACGTTTATTAAAAAAAAAAAAAAGTTTTGCCCGCAAATCGCAAATCGAAGGGTCACAACATGAGAGTTGAATTCTCATTCAACATGAGGAAATGTTTTCCTTTTAACTTATGTGTGTTAAAATATCAAATGAGGACATCAATATCTAACTAAAATGAATAGGATCAACATAGCATGAAGGAATGAATTACCCAATAATTAATGGGAAAAACTACTCTTATCCTACATGTGATACTTACATATCCTTCGATAACTGTGTCACCTCTTTTCTTTTCTCTTCTTTCTTTTCTTTTTCAAGTGGTGGAGCCCATAAATTTATCTATATAACATGAGATAACTTCTCTCCTTTAACATGATATTAATAAAACCCATAATTAATTTACCTAAATTCTGATGCGCCAAATCTGAAAATCTGATTTGTAGAAAGTATACTCTGTTGTATACTTCCGATAAGTACTTAATTCAGAATTTTAGACATTTTTTCTTGAAATAATTTGATTTATACTTAAACGTGCTTTCAAATGAATAATATATATAAACCGGATGAACTTTGAAACTGATATTCAAGGATTTTAGCAAATAATTCTTGTAACGGGGAAATAAAACTAACAAATTAAGACTGAAATTCTGTGAAAGCAGGAAAAGGGTTTTCACTTACGAAACTTGGGTGTCTGAGGTTCAGGTTGAGGCTTATCAGTCCACCAAAAGAGACGCTTTGCAATGCTGCTAAAGTTCAGTGAAAGTTGACAATTAAAACATGAAGCCATTTTGTAAGATTGTATATTTTCTCACCAATTATAAGACGATTGTTCTGTGTGCTTTTGTGCCTTGAAACTTTACTGTCCATTGTTTATGTGTATTTATAATGTTGATAATTCTCAACTCTTTCTCCAGTCAAACTTTCAGTCCTTCTCTTACCCATGTCAACTTATGGTTTCCTCAAATTGTTTTTATTATAATATGAAGGATAATGCTACTTGCATTTGGACTATGTCTTTTCTCTTCTTCTTTTTTAAATTTGCCATAAGCTTATCTTCTATTTTTTAATGCTATTTATACAGAACGTAAATCATGTGTGATTAATGCATTTGAACAGCTTATTATATATACGCTCAAAATTTGTTTTAACAAAGTCTCGTTTACATTTCACTCTTGCTATAATTAATTAGATGTGTTTTACGTTAGGGTCGTTAACATTACTGTGGTATGAATGCAACAATTATATATAATTCTTTGACCGAATAGACTAACAATGTGAAAGCGGAATACGTACTTTTTTTAAGAATTAGCATTTTTCATGTTTGTTGCCAATTTTATTTACGAAATATAACAATTGGAACTTAGCTAGTATTATATTTTCAGCAATAGGCTATTGTTAACATTATATTATACCTTAAAATGTGATCAAAGTATGCACTTCTTAATATAAACTCACAATGTGATCAAAGGGGATTGTTTATGTGAATCTTTTTTAATTATTTGCAATTGGATAGTATTGTATCTGCGATAAAATGCTGAACTGGTTTTCTTTTTGTTGTTCTTATTTACAAGAAAAAGTCCTCGTTGATTTGCTGAGTATACCATGATCAAATGCAGTTTACAGGTTCTTAACTCGCGTCTGAATGCAGAATATTTCCGTTTTTCCGCGTGACAAAATTAATTTATGCTTCTTATATTCAAATAATATATATATATATATAGAGAAAAATATTTCTCAGATCCATCTACCTAAAAACTACATCATTTTGTTTATTTATTTTCTTAAATTAATTAATTCATCTTTTAATGGTTATAATTTTCTTTTTCTCTTTCTTCAGTGTTATCAACATTAATCTATCTTTGTACGGTTATGATTTAGTAGCCAAAGATAAAGTTATCTAAAAAAACTTGAGAAACGTTAAGCCCATATATATATATATATATATATATATATATATATATATATATATATATATATATATATATATATAGGACACGATATACTTACCACAAAAAATGTTTACCACCTTTACAACCAATCTAATCATAGTTGATTTCCGTCAATTTAACGGTTATAATTTATTAATAATTAATTAATAAGTACAACCCAATAATTTCCAATAAAGTATAACTATTAGATTGACGGAAAATATCGGTATTAAGTTATATATATATATATATTTTTATATATATTTTATTATATATATATATATATATATATATATATATATATATATATATATATATATACATATATATATAACTACCAAAAATTACATTATTTTGATTAATGAATGGTGTTTCCACCTATGAACTAATGAAATCATCGTTAATTTTCATCATATCTTTACTGAAACACCCTTCATTAATTCACCTAAAATTACATAAACACCCTTTATTAAGGATAGCTGTGGATAACTTTATCTAAAGTGGTTGTAGAAATATCTTTTCCTATATATATATATATATGGAAAATAATTTGTCCTTTTTAAAATACTTAAGTTGTGTTCTTTACCTCTTTATAAATATGTACTCCAATGAGTACATAATTATAATATTAAAGTTGTACTTTTTTCTATCTTAAAAATTTTTCGGCTAATATGAAAAGTGAAAAAAAGTATAATTTTAATATTATAACTATTTACTTCCCCAAGTACATAAATTTGTTTTTTAACTATCGGAATGAATAATTATAAGGGAGTGAAAAATCGACAAAACATTTTCATATATATAATATCGTTGCCTATTCGCACTTTTTACTTTTTAGATTATGTGATATTTTCTAAAAAAATGAAAAATTCAACAATTTTTTTATTATTTATTCTCACTTCTAAATAAACTCTTCTGTATATGACAGGTGATTGATTATTGTGTTCCTATATTTAAATTTTTTACCACTCTACCTCTTTTTAAACTATGTATTAATTTCAACCTTTTATCATAATTATATATCAATTTGTCCCATAGTGTAATTTGTAAACAAAATTTTTTGTAAATATCTGCCCACTAGGTGCTCCCGGTTTAAACTGCACCCATAACTGCACCATATTACTCGAGTAACTCAGGCAAGTTGACAACTCAAATTTGCATAAATAAATATTTTTAATTCAAACCAAGTTCTAATATGTCTTATACATGTATAAATGAAATTGTAATGAGTGTTTGTGAGTCTTTTACAATTAAGGACAATCCCCCATTCAATTCAAGTTGTCAAAACAATTGAGGATAGTCTTCACATATTTGGACTTCATGTATATGTGCAAGGGTCCAAAACAATTGAGAACAATCTCCATTCAAGCTCTTTATAAACTAAGTTTTGTGTACATATTTATGTTTCACGTGACATTGCTTTTAAAGATTTATGTTCATATAAGTACTTTGGCATTCTTGAAACTCATGAAAGAACGGTAACAGAGCCACATTGGGGCTAGATAGTGCCAAGGCACTAGCTAGTTTTCAAATTTTTTAGAATTTGATATGGATAGAGGCTAAAATTTGGCGGCTATGCAAAACAGATAAAAGGATGGCAGAAGCTAAAATTCCAGAGGATGAATTTTTGACACGAGCTAATATTTTTTGCTGGCTCTGCAGTAAGCATTTTTTTGGAAAAGTTGTTAAGCACCATAAAAATTAAGAAATAAAGAAAGTAATAAATGTATTAAAATGCCAATAGTCTCACGTATATGCATGTTGACAGGCTATTATTTAAATAAAATTATATATGCTTGTGTAGAAATCAGAATAATATGTAAGACCAGAACAACCGTTCCTTTGGTAGTATTTGGTGGAGAGTAGTATGAACTATATATGAACTATTTGAAGTCAAGGAGCGCAAAGCGCTTGTGTGTGTGTGACTGTGTGGGATAGTTGGTCAATGACTGACTTTAAAGATCCCCGTGCAGCAGTCTTATTTGACATGCGACTTTAATCCTTGCTTTTTCATTCCAACCAGCAAACACGGGATCTCTCACCAACCGCACCTTTAGTTTGACACAATATTTTCTTATAAAATGATAAAGTTTGCATTTATTATGATCACAAAAAATTTCTTACACATATAATATTTTATGGAATCCTCATTTTTTGAAGCAAAAAAAAAAACTTCGGCACGCAAAATGAATCTCTACAACGTTACACAATCACTTTTCCTATAACATAACTCTTATAAAACCCGTGATAATTCATCATAACTTACCTAAATTGTATATATTCTATTTTGATCTATAATTACATTTTTATAATAAAACAGTCATATAATAACAAAAAGTTAAATAAATTGTTTCAATGGAGTTAAAGTACTTTGTTGCTAATATAATGTATTTATTCTTCGTGATTTGATCAATAATCAAACTTGAGCCTACAAATTAATTCAGTTGGTGAAATCATTTGTAATTAATTGCAAGCTAAGAACCACGGACACAATAATTTTTGCAAAATTTGCATGTCAGACACCGACATGCGTCCGACACGCGGTCAATATTTTAGGACGTGTGGTCAACTCTCCGACATATTTTTTTGACACGCATTGCAAAATTTGCGTGTCAGACATTGATACGCGGTCAATATTTTGGGACACGTGATCAACTCTATGACACATTTTTTCAACACGCAGTCAATTTTTTTCGACACGCAGTCAACTTTTTGCGACACTTTTTTTTTATTTAGGTCTTAATTTTAATTTATTAATTAAACATAAAAATTAATTTATAAATCAATTTTTTTCTGTTATGAAATTTGATATAAAAAATTAACAATGTACGAAAAATTATTTTTGTTTATATTTATGTTATAAAATTTGAATATTTGATTGATTATATGACTTATTATGGGTTGTTATATGTATTAAATATAAAATATATTTTATATATTAAAAATATTATTTAACATTAAAACGTGTCCCAAATCCCAACATGTCGAAATATGACATTTTTTAAAATTAATGTGTCAGCTTGTCGTATCGTGTATGTCACGTATCACCATGCATCATAGGTTGCAAGCTTCATCCCTTGAACCCACAAAATGATTCTTATGAAACAAATATGAAATTTCCAGTACTTTTGTCTTTGAAAATTACAAAATGATCCTTCTCCCTCTTTTTAGGTGTGGTGACTATGATTTCGGCCTCCAATTGGGTTGGAGAAGGGATCATTTCAAATATTATTTAACATGATAGGAATTTTTATTATTCAATAACAAATTAATAATTATTTTTTTATCATTAATTTTTTTTTGAATATTACCGGAATCAAACTTGCAACCTAATACACATTACATACCCAACACCACTAGGCTAATCCTAGTGTTGCTTTTTTATCATTCTTGATCATGTCATCTTCCCTCTCTCATTTTTTCATCGTCATTAATTTATCAATTAACAGCATATAAGGGCTCGTTTGGTGGACAGGATGGGATAAGAGTAGATATGATATAGGGCTGATAAGCCCATATCATATCCTGTAATCTGATAAGATTATATAGAAAAAGAGAGGAGAAAGAAAAAATATAATGCAATAAATACAAATATATTGGATAGCGGTGGGATATATTGGGTATCATATCCTGTTGAATCCTAACTCAGCTCCTCCCATAGGATAAGAAATCATGTATTGGATAGGATAAAATGAGACAATAGGATAAGCTAATCATATCCTATTGACCCACCAAATAAAAAATAAAAGTAGAATATCTTAACTTCTTTATCAGGTGCTTCAAACATACTCTAATGTTAAATAACACATTTTCACTGATGATATTATTAATTAGTGCGTCACCTGAAGCACAGCACACATAAATAACTAATTTACAAAAATATCTTCATTACTATGGATATACATGCCATTCATTATATTCTTTATCAAATATGGAGAAAAAATATATAAGAGTAAATATCTTTTTGAGTTCGTAACAAAAAATATGGACCCCATTTTAGTTCCTTACAAAAAAAAAATTACTCATCTAGTCGCTAGGAAATTCAAAGTAGACTCATTTTATTCCTTTTGAGGGACTTATTTGGATTTTTGTTGAATTTGTGAGGGACCACAATTTTAACTAAATAAGTCCATTTTGAATTTCTTAGGGACCACATGCAGTAATTTTTTTTATATCTTTTGTTAGGGACCCAAAAGGGTATTTACTTAAGATGTTATACTCTCATTATCCTTATCTTTATGATTATTTTCTTTTATTTTCCGATTTTTTTTCTTTTTTGATAGAGATATTCCTCCTCCCGTTGTATCAAAGGTTTGTTCCTAATTTATCGAATGTACCTTCTCTGTACATGATGCAACACTACCATGGCAAAAATAATCAGATGACATAATTGTTTGTAACGAACATTCTTCTTAAAGAAATGAGAGAAATAAAAGTATGAAAACGTAAATAATTAACAATTATGGACATAGTCAGCAACTCTGGATATATGTAAAACAGTGACTTTCATATTTTTCAAATAATGCTAATGATACTTACACATGTCACAAAAAGTAACACTACAATAAATTAAGAAACTCCTATGGATAAGGAAAACCAACGAATTTTCATAAATTTCCATAAGCGGTAATTGTGTTCGGAGAGAACAATGGATAATGTTGAAAGGCTCTCCTTACCGGACGCGCTGTTTCATAGACCTCTAATATGAATATTCTTCATAATATGCCATTAGCAGTTGCATGCATATATAAATACTCGAATGTACTGGCATTGAGATCGAGATATTGATTAGTTTGAGAAAATGGGTCTTCTAAGTTCCCATTGTTTTTTATCATTAGCATTGGTTCTGAATGTAGCTTTGCTGTGTAATGGACGCAAGACCAGCACATTTGTTAGGAAAGACGAGAAGGCTGGGGATATGCCACTTGATAGCGATGTCTTTGCTATCCCTTCCGGTCATAATGCTCCCCAACAGGTAACTTTCGTACACCAGTGTAAGAGTTAGAAGTCTTACACTAAATTTTGAGCATTGATCCACTTATATCAAATGATTTACATTACTAAAAAATTAGAGCCTTTAAATATAAATGAGATCAGCAATCAAGATTGAGAGTGTAACTTATGATCCTAACCTTGAAAATAAATATAAAAGTAAGGGTAGTGTAAAAGTTTTACTTTTTACTATATTTAATAAAAGAAGTACCGATTACTCTATGGTCCTTAGACATTAAAAATATTTTGTTTATGACGAGAAGATTTTTTGTGGGCCCCAAAAATAGAAAAAAAGAAGGGATGGAGGGGGAAAATCAAAATGAAAATGATAGAAATAGAAGAAAATTTCCATTTATAGAAAATTAACCACTGAATAAATGGTGGGCTTAGAACATATTAAATTTTTTCGTCTATGACATCATTCCTTATGGATTGTCTCTTATGGGAATTTCCCTGCTCTTTTCAATTTTTTGAAATGATCAAAGGATCATTATATGTTTTTCAACCTATATTTGTTTCATGAAGGATTGTAGTTTAGGGAAGTGGTGAGTGAGTGATAATTAGTTAATCAAGTCAATGTACTAGAGGAATGACTTGATTAACTACTTGCCATTGACGAATTCCCTTTTTAAGTTCAACATTTTTGCTTTCTTATGTATGTTTGCTCTGCATTAAGGTTCATATAACACAAGGTGACCTAGTGGGGAAAGCAGTGATCGTGTCATGGGTGACGAAGGATGAACCAGGGTCGACAGTAGTGCGTTACTGGAGTGAGAAAAGCAAGCAAAAGAAGCTAGCTAAAGGAAAAGTTGTTACTTATAAATTCTACAATTACACATCTGGTTTTATTCATCACGCTACCATAAAAAATTTGGAGGTATTATTGCTCTATTCCATTACTTCACTTCATTGTTATGTTGTTTCTCATCTAGATGCCAAGCTAGTAAGATTTTGAAAGAAAAGAAAAGGGCATTTGCTTTATGAATCAAATGTTGATATATTTGCTTATTTTTGGGCAGCACAACACCAAATATTACTATGAGGTTGGAATTGAGAGCACAACACGGCAGTTTTGGTTTATGACTCCACCTGAAGTTGGTCCTGATGTACCGTACATATTTGGTCTCATGGGTAAGTGTATTCAATCAAAGTAATCCGGGGTTGTTCTATATGTATGTTCATATTTATCAATTGTCTTAGATGTTGATGGTTTCTTAATTTCAGCGTGCATTGGGTAGTTGGAGTTTTTTATGGTTGTTAGCGTATGGGAATGGCCAAGAAAAGAAATAACTCTGCTTCTAAGGCAAGATGTAGAAGTATATAAACTATTAATATAGCCCCCACTTTCTCTTGTGGTCGGCCTGTGCATTATCCACATTTCATGTTTAGTGGGCTCTGTGAAGTGGCGTGTTAGAGAAGTATATAAATCATCTCATATAAAGGGGTGTTAGAGAAATATATAAATCATTCCATCACACTCTGTAGTCCCGACGCCCACGCAGATTGGCTTTGCACTAGTCTTTTAGTGGTCCAGGGCAAACATTGCAATGCATGTGTCACCACCCACGTCGCTCGTTTGCAACCGGGAGACATAGTAGAAGACTTTGATACCATTTGATAAGAATCTTGAGATGCACCATCCCAAAAGTTTGCTCAAAGGGTGGGAGTGCCCAAAGCCTTATAAACCCCACATTAGTTACCCATACAACCAATGTGGGACTCCAAGTCTCATGCCTTGCAAATGGGTCCTAACATTCCACCACGCTCCACAGCCCATGCTGGTTGAATTCTATAAGTGTATATAGGGAATCAATACATGCTGAGTCATTAAATCAGTTATGGGAGAATATTCCCAAATTTGTGATTTGTGAGAGTGGGAATTGGTTAGTAATTGTGGCAAGTTTGTTACTGCTTAGGTGTTAGAATAAATAGGGGATAGTAGGATGATGGAAGTATCTTTAGGGTGATTTGGAAGAGACTAAGGCTCTTGAATTCCTCTAGAATTATCCATTATTGTTATTTTCTTTTCTGTTAGTAGATTTCCAGTTCATTGTAATTCCTCCTTTCTTTGTAATTGTCTCTGTTTCGCTGTTTCCGGATTTAACTTATCTCTTAATGAATATATGAAAATCTGATTATTCAGGTCAAAGTCTTTGTTATTTGTGTTATTTCTGTATTTGAGTAGAAGGTCCTTATCACAATGCAATATGTCTGTATCCCAATAGGTCAATTATGTTTGTTATTAACTAATGTAGCATTATTTACAGGGGACCTTGGTCAGAGTTTTGATACAAATAAGACGCTCTCTCACTATGAAATGAACCCAAAAAAAGGAAAAGCTGTGTTGTATGTTGGAGACCTCTCTTATGCGGATAACTACCCAAATCATGATAACGTTAGGTGGGATACTTGGGGAAGGTTCGCAGAAAGGAGTGCTGCTTATCAACCTTGGATATGGACTGCAGGGAACCATGAAATTGATTTTGCTCCAGAAATTGTAATCTTACTCATCAGAATTGGTTTGATTTCATTGTAACTATCTGAGAAACTTTTTGAAGGGCCGGCTTGGCTCAGTGGTAAGCTTGCTTGCCGTGGCGTGTCAGGTCGCGGGTTCGAATCAGTCTCTCTGCAAAAAGCAGGAGAAAGACTGTCTAGAGTATTCCCTTCCCCAGACACTCACGAAGTGGGTATTTGAATTAGGTCGGCCCTTTTTTATTTGAGAAACTTTTTCATCCTTGATGTTTTCAACAATAAACTTTAACCTTCGTGTAATGCATTTTCCAAGTTCAAATTATAGTAAATTATTAACATAGGTCGGTCATTTGTTGCAGGGTGAAACCAAACCTTTCAAACCTTTTACCCACCGCTACCATGTCCCTTATAAAGCATCTCAAAGTACTGAACCGTTATGGTATTCTATCAAGAGAGCTTCAGCACACATCATTGTCTTGTCCTCATATTCAGCCTTTGGTAATGCTAGATACTTCTTTGCATGATACATACTTATGTGGAGAACACTTCTGCTTGTAATAATTTTACAATAGCAATTACATATAACTTATAAAGCATCAAATTCTACTGAATAATTTCAGTTCTATACCTATAGAGCTACTGCATATGATATTCTATACATGTCTCCCTTGTGTGTTTATTCAAATCATCATATAGGTGTCCTAAACCCTTGGCCTACAACACCTAAGTGACTCACATGTTTGAAAAACTGAAGAGATATATCGTCTCTCTTGTGCGTATAAACATACAAACATGTTTCTTCTTGGATTAAATGCATATATAAACACGAAATGATGGTAACTCAATTGGCATCAGGAAATTTGAGCAGGTGGGGGTGAAAGTATGTGTATGATCCTCCCTAGTATTGTCTTTGGGAGGGGTTAAAGCCTTAATCCTAGTACCCGTCCCGAATCGGATTAGCCGCGAAGTGATGAATCTTTTAGAATATTTCCAAAAAAAAATGCATACATAAACTATAATAGGGTTTTATAATTCTCATTCAACATGAGAATTCAGATTTTCCTACACACACTTCGATTTCCGTGTTAACATGGGTCCTACATACAATTTTTTCTAACACATGGGTCTCACATGCTTTTTATCTCTACAACACGAGATTTCAATACTTCTTCAACATGAGAAAAAAAATGCATACATAAACGTAATATTGATGCTTTTAAAGTAATATCTCCTTTGGTATAATAATCTTCATTTTTTACTTTTTTCAGGAAAATATACACCCCAATACAATTGGCTTGAACAGGAGCTACCAAAAGTTAACAGGACAGAGACTCCTTGGTTGATTGTTCTCAATCATTCACCTTGGTATAATAGTAACAATTATCATTTTATGGAAGGGGAAGCAATGAGAGTAATGTTTGAGCCATGGTTTGTGCATTACAAGGTTGATGTTGTGTTTGCTGGTCATGTTCATGCCTACGAACGATCTGTATGTCCTAAAACCCAGCTTCTTTTTTATATAATCCAGCTTTTTTTTTTATATAATGGTGGCACTGAAGTTGGATGAACAGCTAATGTGGAGTTTATAAGGCCTTGGGCACTCCCACCCTTTGAGCTAGCTTTTGGGGTAGTGTATCCCAAGGTTCTTTGCATGGTATCAGAGCGTTCGAAATCTCACCGCCTCCCACTTTCTTTATAGTGAAATTTCCACATGTAGGTGGGCTTGTATGTTGTTCACCCTTCAAGCCCAGTGGGCTCTCATGTGAGGGGGCGTGTTGAGATATATAGTCACCCTTTGAGCTAGCTTTTGGGGTGGTGTATCCCAAGGTTCTTTACAAAACCTTTGAACTCATGCAAATTATCCAAACCCCTCACTATTAAATGGCTTATAACCCAAGTTACTTAACACTTTAATTCCTCATTTGAAGTTTTTACATTTTGCTTCTGAAAACCACCAGTATCAATCTTTCATCTGTATGTAACAGGAGCGTGTCTCAAATGTTGCATACAAAGTTGTAAATGGTCTTTGCACTCCGGTTAGAGATCAATCAGCTCCTGTATATGTAAACATAGGGGATGGAGGAAACCTTGAAGGCTTGGCCGCCAAGTAAGCTCTATATTACTTTTCTGGTTACTCTTATATGCAGCTTAGGCTGATACAAACATCATTTGAACTGTAGCATGACAGAACCACAACCAGAGTACTCAGCATTCAGAGAGGCAAGTTTTGGACATGCCATTCTTGACATAAAGAACCGAACACATGCTCACTATAGCTGGCACCGAAATCAAGATGGATATGCTGTGGAAGCTGATTCTCTTTGGTTTTTCAACAGATACTGGCACCCAATTGATGATGCCACAACTCACGCTTCCCATCAACACATTGATTTGTAGGTAATATATGTGTCTTTTGAGAAGAATATCTAACGTGGAGATATAATTGAATGTGTGTCAATAAAGTATGTTTCCACGTTTTACTTTTATAGGCACAACATGATGATTATTCTATTGGAAATACTTTTCTTATGTTGTAGGAAAATAGTTACCTCATGTTGTAGAGATAAAATTATAAGTGGGACTTACAAGTAAAAGGAGAGAGAAAAAAAAGTGATGGAACCCACCCCTTTTTGTATGTGTAGAAAAATTATTTATCTCATGTAAAATGAGATAAGTACAACCCTTATTCTTATTGCATTTCTAGTTACTTTAAGGGTTTTATGTTTATTATGTTGTAGTAAAAAATGATTATGTAATGTTATAGAGATTCGTTTTGCGTGCCATATTTTTTTCTTTTTCTTTTTTGTTTTAAAATGTGTGGGCCCCACAAAATGTTGTGTGTGTAGGAAAATTTGTTGTGTTATGTTAAAGGATAAAATGAAAACCCTTACTTTAATGCAGCTAAGTTTGATATAAATGTCATTTGAACCGCAGCATGACATAGCAAGAGTACTCAGCATTCCGAGAAGCACATGCCATTTTTTGACATAAAGAACACAACACATCCGAAATCAAGATGTATATGCTGTGGAGGCTGATTCTGTTTGATTTTTCAATAGATAGGATGATTCTGCAACTCACCTTTCACATTAGTAATACATAGAAGAGATTTATTGGTCCTTTGGTAATGATACCCATTGTAATGCCAATAAATTCATGATTAGGGAATTTGGCAGTTTTAGGCCCATCGGGCCGGCCTATTTGGGCTGAAAAACATTTGGATTGGTCCAAATATTTATAAGACCGTTTTTGTCGGCCCCAGCATTGCATAAGCTTCTGGAAACTACTAAGCACATTTTCGTAATTTATCCGAAAAAAAAAAAAAATTCCATTATATTTTCAGAAAAAAAAAATTTCTTGGTAAAAAAATAATATTTCCTTTACCAAACGACCCCCTAAATCTACAAGCAGCTTACAAGTAATATAAAAATAAAAGAGAAAAATAAAATGCATCCTCTAATATTAAATAAAATAGGACATTGTCTTGGCGAAGAATCATAATCATATAAAAAATGAATCGATGATAATAAAGAAAGAGAAAGAAAAAAACATACTACAATAAATAGTCACAAAATCTTTATCATTGATTTACCTTGAAATTCTCTCACATGATCATATCATATCAAATAAGGGGTTTATCATATATCATTTAACATGACCACAACAACTTTCCTACACACTCAACATTTTGTGGGGCCCGCAGCAAAAAAAAACTCTCGCACGCAAAATGAATCTCTATAACATAACACAATCACTTTTCCTACAATATAACTCTTATAAAAACCTTAAATAAGATATGAGAATCAACCAAAATAAAATAAAGTAGACATTAAAAAAATTATAAAAACTCAAAGGGCTTGTGAGTTGTGATTGTCCATTATTCAGATCGAGGCTCAATTCAAAGCAATAGATAAGTGTTGATCAAAGAGGCTTACAAAATAATAGACGAATGACCTCAAAAAATAACACCCCAATGGCCCATATTCCATCACGTCTGCGTCTCCTTGGATCCAAAAATAAATAAATAAATAATCATGACTTGACGTTAATCTAGAAATAAAATCATAATATATTAACCAAAAAATAATGATGATAGTACCAACAAGACAAAAAAAACAAAAGAATGTAAATGAATTACATGGTCTGAATACGATGAATTTGATGCAACGCCACAAAATTAAAATTATTAAAGTCAAGGTCAACTTTTTCGCAATCATGATTGCATCCATTATTTTATTATTATTACTGTGCTTCGCCTCAACTGAAGCCAAAACTATTGACTCAGAGGTTACACAGTCTTCGCATATTTTCGGAAACTGAAACTGTTTTAATATTGTCTTCGAAGATAACGATGGATACTGCTAGAAAGCTCTTCATCACGGACACGCAATCTCGTTGACTCCTTCTTAATCTGAATATTCCCATAATATGCCATTCAAAGTTGCATTCACAATCAATTCACATGAATGAATGAATAAATACACAAGAAGAGCAACAACAAGTGTGGCATATTGAGGTTGATGAGTTTGAGGAAAATGGGTCTAATGGGTTTCCCTTATTTTTTAACATTAGCTTTGGTTCTGAATGTTGTTGTGCTGTGCAATGGAGGCAAGACAAGCACCTTCGTTAGGAAAGTTGAGAAAACTATGGATATGCCACTTGATAGTGATGTTTTTGCCGTCCCTTCTGGTTATAATGCTCCCCAGCAGGTACCTTTTATCTTCTTTGTCTATGACATCATCATTCCTTATGAATTTGTCTCTCATATGGGTATATTTCTTTATATAGGTTTCCATGCTGCTTTTTAGTTTTGAAATGACCTAGGGATCATTGTTTATTTTTGTAGCTTAATTTAATTCATGTAGGATTGCTGAAAAAGAGAGGGAAGTGTAAGTGATGATTAGTTAATGAAGTCATGGTAGTATCTACTTGCTATTAACCAATTCCCTTTTTTTATTTTTTATTTTGACTAAGCACAACGGAGTGAAAGCTCTCTCTTCCTATTCCCTTTTTTTTTTTTTAAATAAATTCAAAAGTATCCTCCGGCACTAACCGAAGACTAATTCCAATCAAGCACTGTCGGACCCTTTCGAGGACGGCTCTTCCCATTCCTTTTTTTCCATTCCCAGGGCTCGAACTCGAGACCTCTGGTTAAGGGGCCCAGACTCCTCACCACCTGTGCCAAAGGAGTTTGGTCCTATTTCCTTTTTTAAGTTCAACATCTTTGCTTTTTTTACTTTTTAGGAGTTTTCCCTTGATTGATTTGAATTAATGTATGCTAATTGCAAACAAAATAGTTTTCTTTTTTCTTACTTTTAGTCTCAAAAAAAAATTTGACTGAAAGTTCATGGGTTTGAATCCAGTAAACAGTCTCTTTGCATTTATGCAAGGGTAAGACTGCGTACAAGGATTTCCTCCACTATACACTCGCTAGTCGGGTTTAACGGGAAGTGATTTTTTAGTCTCAAAGTTTTGATGTATGCTAATTGCAAACAAAATAGTTTTCTTTTTTCTTACTTTTAGTCTCAAAGTTTTGATGTATTGTTGGTCTGCATTAAGGTTCATATAACACAAGGTGACCAAGTTGGGAAAGCTGTGATCGTGTCATGGGTGACTGAGGATGAACCAGGGTCGAGATTAGTACATTACTGGAGTGAGAACAGCAAGCAAAAGAACATAGCTAAAGGGAGAATTGTTACTTATAAATTCTTCAATTACACTTCTGGTTTTATTCATCACGCCACCATCAGAAATTTGGAGGTACTGATCTATTCCATTACTTCCTTGTTATGTTGTTTCTTACCTAGATGGCCAAGTTAGAAGTTCTAAAAGAAAAGAATAAAGGGAATTTGCTTTATGAATCAATTGTTGAAAAAATGAGCTTCTTTTTGGACAGTATAACACCAAATATTACTATGAGGTTGGAATTGGGAACACAACACGACAGTTTTGGTTCATAACTCCACCTGAAGTTGGTCCTGATGTGCCATACACATTTGGTCTCATAGGTAAGTGTATTCTTCCAAAGTAATCCCGTGTTGCTTTATGAGCTATCATTTTGGTACAAACATGTTCACATTTATCAGTTGTCTTAAAAGTTGATGGTTTCTTAATTTTGCCCTGCATTAGGTGGTTAGAGTATAAAGGGGGCGAACCGGAGCAGTGGTAAAGCTGTTCCTTCATGGCTGAAAGGTCATGGGTTCGAATCTAGGAAACAGTCTCTTTGCAATTATGCAAGGGTAAGACTGCGTACAAGGATTACCTCCACCCCACACTCGCTAGTCGGGTTTAACAGGGAGTGGTTTAAATTAGGTGGTTAGAGTCTCCTATGGTTGTTAGCATATGGGAATGGCCAAGAAAATAAATAATTTCATTTTTCAGCCAATATGTATATATCCTTTCACTCATAATTCAGATATATGTAGTAGTCCTTTCGTCGGTGAACCATTGAACATTCATCATGAATTTAAGAAAAATGCAATTTGTCTGTGTTCCAATAGGTCAATATGTTTGTCACTAACTAGTGTAGCATTATTTGCAGGGGATCTTGGTCAGAGTTTTGATTCAAATAAGACACTTTCTCACTATGAAATGAACCCAAGAAAAGGACAAACTGTGCTGTTTGTTGGAGACCTCTCTTATGCTGACAACTACCCAAATCATGATAACGTTAGGTGGGATACATGGGGAAGGTTCACAGAAAGGAGTGTTGCTTATCAGCCATGGATATGGACTGCAGGGAACCATGAAATTGATTTTGTTCCAGAAATTGTAAGCTTCTAAATAAGAATTAATTCAATTTGGTTATAACTGTTGGAGAAACTCTTTCATTCTTTTGGTTTTCAGCAATGAACTCTAACCTTCATGTAATGCTTTTACCAAGTCCAAATTTTAGTAAGATGTTTTTATAATCGATCCGTGATTTGTTGCAGGGTGAAACCAAACCTTTCAAGCCTTATTCCCACCGTTACCATGTTCCTTATAGAGCATCACAGAGTACTGCACCCTTCTGGTATTCTATCAAGAGAGCTTCAGCACACATCATTGTCTTGGCCTCATATTCAGCATATGGTAATGCTAGATAGTCTTTTTCATGATACATACTTAAGTACAGAACTCTTTCGACTGATTCTGTGATTTATGATGGAAACAATTCTGAATGTAATAATTTCGCAAAAGGATTGCATATAACTTATAAAGCATCAAATTCTGATAGAGCTTCTGCAGATGATAATTTTATATGTAACTTCCATGTGGAATGTTCTGTTTATCTAAATCATCACATAGGTGTCTTAAATCCTTGGCCTACAATACTTACCTTACATGACTTATGTATTTGAAAAACTGAAGAGATACCTATCTCTCTCTGTGTGTGGGGGTGTGTGTAAACATAAATTGCTTTGTTCTGCCATTCTGTTGCTGCTTTTATTAAATGCATACATAAACTCTAATGTTGATGCTTTTAAAGTAATATCTCTTTTGGTATGATAATCTTCATTTTTCTTTTCAGGAAAATATACACCCCAATACAAATGGCTTGAACAAGAGCTACCAAGAGTTAACAGGACAGAGACTCCTTGGTTGATTGTTCTCATGCATTCACCTTGGTATAATAGCTACAATTATCATTATATGGAAGGGGAAACAATGAGAGTAATGTATGAGCCCTGGTTTGTGCAGTACAAGGTTGATGTGGTGTTTGCCGGTCATGTTCATGCCTATGAACGATCTGTAAGGGCTAAAACTTGACTTATTAAGCTACTTAACTCTTAACTTCCCCATTTGAAATTTTTACATCTTGCTTATGACCACGATTATCAATCATGTATCGTTCAGCTAGCATTCAAACTTTAAAAGATAGCTATGCAAGTAAATGTTGATGTTGTCCATAAAATTTTATGAGGGAAACAAACTACAAAAATATTGCACAAAGTAGATTTTGTACCTGATAGATGATGGGCTATTATATTTCCTGGGGAAGATTATATTTACGAACTTTTTGTTTACAAACTACACTAAGTATGACCGGTCATACTTCAATCAAGAGTATATGACCGGTCAAAAAAAGTTTGTAAACGGATCATTCCCCATATTTCCTCCCCAAAATAGATTTTTGTGCTTACTTCCAATGACACTGATTTGTCTATGTATTAGGAGCGTATATCGAATGTTGCATACAATGTGGTAAATGGTATTTGCACTCCTGTAAAAGATCAATCAGCTCCTGTATATATAACCATTGGGGATGGAGGAAACCTTGAAGGCTTGGCAACCAAGTAAGTTCTATACATAAAACTTGATGAGTTTATTGCTTTTCTGGTTAGTTTTATGCAACTAAGACTGATACAAACGCCATTTGAGCTGCAGCATGACGGAACCACAGCCAGAGTACTCAGCATACAGAGAGGCCAGCTTTGGACATGCAATTTTTGACATAAAGAACAGAACACATGCTCATTATAGCTGGCACCGAAATCAAGATGGATATGCTGTGGAGGCTGATTCCCTTTGGTTTTTCAACAGATACTGGCATCCAGTTGATGATTCTGCAACTCACTTTACACATTGATTTACTGGTTCTTCTGAGAAAATACACAATACAATGTCAATAAATTCATGATTCCGTAATGGAATGTATGTCAATACCACAACATTGATTATCAGTACCTTTTTCATTCCAATTTGTATCTCTGTCATATAAATACAAATTGCTTGCTTCTATTCTCAAACACTATTCTCTCATCATTTCGGATAGCACTGCATAAACACTGATAAAACAACTATCTAAGTAGAAAATGCTTTGCAAAATACTTTGGTACAGTAGCATTTTGGCCTTCATTTTGAAGTAAATAAGATAAGGGTAAACATTTTCTCCTTTGAAAGGAGAAAAATTTTCTCATGTTAGTGACCCATAGTAAAAGAGGGACCTACAAAATAGTGGAGAGAGAAAAGAATTCAAAATGGAACCCACTTATGCTATGAGTCACTAACATGAGAAAAATTTTCTCCTTTCAAAGGAGAAAATGTTTTCCCATAAGATAAATCTTAAACTGCTACCCTTAGCTCGCCATGCATTTAACAGTTGAGGATTGTTGAAAAGGGAAGCTGATATTGAATAGTATATTTATTCCACAGGATTCTGTTTTTTATATTATTATTATTATTATTCTTTTAACCTTCTAGTTCTATTTGCTTTGTGCATCAAGATTTTTGCTCTTTTATCATCCATTTCCTCTTCTCTCTTGCTTAAGTACATGTGAATGCAGAAGAGTCTAGGATTTGGGTGTATTATTGAATTTGATTTGCAGACTGAACTTCTCGTTGAAATTGTCAGCATAAAAATAGTAAAATAATTTTTTTTTAAACAATTCCCTGTGAAAATTATAATAAAATATATAACATTGAAATGTGGGACACCATCATATATTCCAACTGAATAAAAGATGACTTAAAGAAGGATAATAAATTTTTATTATTATTCACCAACTAAATCAAGTTACAAAATTTTGACCATCAATAAATCCTAATCATTAGTTATCTCAACTTTATTGCACACTGTTGAGATATATAAAACCATTAATATAGCCTCACCCAAAAGCTTAAGCTTTTTTGAAGTGGAATTTCTTTTACACACAATCAGAGCCTCGTCTCCCAACTTTCTTTCAAGTGGAATTGTACACACACAAAATAGACAAGACGCTGAACAAGATTAGATTAGGCACTAAAAAAACTCAAAAGGCTTGTAACTATCCATTATTCAAAAGGGTTTACAAAATAATAGTCAAATGACACCCAATACAATACATTTATATAAGGGCATGAGGCTAACACTCAATAGATGCATTTTAAATTAGGCATGCTAGCTTCTCCTTGCATCTTGAAATAAAATTATAAGATCAACCCAAAAATAATGTTAATAATATCAACCAGAAAACAAATGTAAGAATTTACATGGTCTGAATACAACTGCCCAAATGAGTTCTATGCAATGCGACACAATAAAGTACTAAAATCAAAGTCAACTTTTCAACCATCATTATAATATTATCATTGAGCTTCGCATGCTCTGAACTGAAGCCAAAGACTACTGACTTAAAAGTATTAAACTGAACCGTTACTTGTGTTCGAAGAAAACGATGGATGATGAGGCTAGCTTTAAGGAAGCTCTGTTTCGTTGACCTCTAATCTGAATATTCCTCATATTATGCCATTAATAGTTCCATTGACATTTATAAATAAATATATGAGAATAACATATGTCATTTTAAAGGATATAAGCTTATATCATTTTAGATCCTAACCGTTGATTTCCGTCCATCAACGGTTATAATTTATTTGATCAAAAATTATTAATTAATTAATAATAAATTTGGCCCATTAAATTTGACTCAATAGATCTAAAATGATATAAGCTTATATCCTTTAAAAAGATAGATGTTTTTCCTTTTATATTGGGTAGATACCATATCCTAACTACCTACTTAAGAATCTATTAAAGATAATGATCCAATTATCCTAACAATATAAAACAGTAGGCGGATAGAGCCCTAATCCCAACATAAAGGAAGTTGAATCCTACTACAACTGTACAAGCCCAAGAGGTAACTCTTATAAATAAGATATTAAATACCTCTTGTCCGCAGTGATCAGAGTGTTGGCTATAAGCCAATCTAAATACCTATCTCTAAGTATCTCTCAACGCATACCATATGGTATAGCAATACGGTCTTCTAGGACCTAACATATATATATATATATATATATATATATATATATATATATAAATATATATATAGTGGCATAGGGATTCATAAGTTGTAGGACCTGGATTAGCAGGGTCTTGGAGTTTGAGAAAATGGGTCTTCTTGGTTCTGAATGTGTTTTAGTATTAGTTTTTGTTCTGAATGTGGCTGTGTTGTGTAATGGAGGCATCACCAGCTCCTACGTTAGGACAGTCGAGAAGCCTGTGGATATGCCACTTGATAGTGATACATTTGCTGTCCCTTCTGGTTATAATGCTCCACAACAGGTACCTTTCTGCCTCCCCTTTATCTTCTTTCTCTATGACATCTTTCCTCATTGATTGTCTCATATTGGAAATTCATTACACGTTTTCCTGCTGATTTTTTTAGTTTGAAATGATCCAGGGATCATTTTGTATATTTTTGTACCTTTATTTGTTTCATGAAGGATTGTTCAAAAGTGAAGCTAAGATAAGAGAGGGAAGTGGTGAGTGATGATTAGTTAATCAAGTCATTTTCTAGTTTGAATGACTTGATTAACTGCTTGCCATTTGTTAGAGAATAACATAAACCATTAAAAAGGATCTCACCCAAAACTTTAAGGTTTCAGGTTGAAGTGATTCTTTACATGGTATCAGAGCTTCCGTGACCACAAGGTCACGAGTTCGATCCTCACTGCCCTTCACTTGTGGAATTAAATAAGCATAAGGTAAACCAAAAATTAAGCCTATGCAATAATTCACACTTCAAGCCCAAAAGGCTCTTGCGTGAGAGGGTGTATTAGAGAATAATATAAACCATTAAAAAAACCCTCATCCATTTGGTTGAAGTGGTTCTTTACACCATTAACCAAATTCCTTTTTCCGTTCAACATTTTTTCTTCTCTTTTGTTTTACTTTTTAGAACTTTTCCTTTGTTTGATTTGAAAACAAGTAGCTTTTTCTTATTTCTTACTTTTAGACTCTCAGTTTTAATGTGTGGTTGCTCTGCGTTAAGGTTCATATAACACAAGGTGATCAAGTGGGGAAAGCAGTGATCGTGTCATGGGTGACGGAGGATGAACCAGGCTCGAGATTAGTGCGTTACTGGAGTGAGAAAAGCAAGCACAAGAAGCTAGCTAAAGGAAGAATTGTTACTTACAGATTCTTCAATTACACATCTGGTTTTATTCATCACACCACCATCAAAAATTTGAAGGTATTGCTCTATTCCATTACTTCATTGTTATGTTGTTTCTTATCAAGAAGCCAAGGTAGAAGCTTCTGAAAGATAATAAAAAGGGCATTTGCTTTATGAATCAATTGTTGATATATGTGCTTCTTATTGGTCAGTACAACACCAAATATCACTATGAGGTTGGACTTGGGAACACAACAAGGCAGTTTTGGTTTATAACTCCACCTAAAGTTGGTCCTGATGTGCCATACACATTTGGTCTCATAGGTAAGTGTATTCTATCAAAGTAAATCCAGTGTTGCTTTATGAGCTATCATTGTGGTACAAACATGTTCACATTTATCAGTTGTCTTATAAGTTGGTGGTTTTTTTTAATTTAACTGTGCATTGATTGGTTGGAGTCTCCTATGGTTGTAGGGGATCTTGGTCAGACTTTTGATTCAAATAAGACACTTTCTCACTATGAAATGAACCCAAAAAAAGGACAAACTGTGCTGTTTGTTGGAGACCTCTCTTATGCTGATAACTACCCAAATCATGATAACGTTAGGTGGGATACTTGGGGAAGGTTCACAGAAAGGAGTGCTGCTTATCAGCCATGGATATGGACTGCAGGGAACCATGAAATTGATTTTGTTCCAGAAATTGTAAGCTTCTCATAAGAATTGATTTAATTTGGTTTTAAGTTTTAACTGTTTGAGAAAAAAATTTATTATTTTGTTTTTCAACAATTGATTTTATCCTTCGTGTAATGCATTTTCCAAGTCCAAATATTAGTAAGAAGTAGATTTTTAACAAAGATTCGTGATTTGTTGCAGGGTGAATTCATACCTTTCAAGCCTTTTACCCACCGTTACCATGTTCCTTATAGATTATCTCAGAGTACTGCACCCTTCTGGTATTCTATCAAGAGAGCTTCAGCACACATCATTGTCTTGGCCTCATATTCAGCATATGGTAATGCTGGATACCTCTTTTGCATGATACATATGTTAAGAGCATTTTGGTTGATGCTATGGTTTATGATGGCCACATTTCTGCTTGTCATAATTTCAGTATAGCAATTAACTATATAACTAATAAACCATCAAATTCTACTGAATAATTTCTATTCTCTACCCATAGAACTTCGTCAGATGAATAATTCTCTATATGTCTTCCATGTGGAATTTTCTGTTTATCTAAATCATCATATAAATGTCCTAAATCCTTGGCAAGCTTTTGAGTTGAAATGGTTCTTTACAAGATATAATATAAGAGCCTCGGTGCTAAATGGTCACAAGTTTGATCCTCATCCCCCATTCTATTAATAAAAATAATTAAATATTATAGAGTTTCTTAGCACAGATAGGCTTAGTCTAACATATCATCCACCCTTATAGCCTAATAGAATCTCGTGTGGGGAGTATTAGAGAAATATAAAATCATTAATGTAATCTTATCCAACAACTTAAACTTCTAGGTTTAAATGGTTCTTTACACTCTTACCTTAAATGACCAACATGTGGATAGAAACAGTTCATACTGCAAGAAAAATTGAGAAAGAATCAGAATTTCATTGAGAGAACCTCTCCCTTAAAACCAGAATTGAATCTCATAGGTAGGGATTGATAGATGAATTACAAGAAATGTCTCTCTCTCTGCATCTGGAAGCCTCCTAAATCCCATTCCCCTGCCCCTATCATATTTCCCTTCCTCTGCCCCTCACTTCTATTCCTTATTGAATAAGTGTCTTCCCTAGTTTTTTTTTCCTTTTTCTAGTTATATCACAACTAACTAACTAATTGCTTTGCTATGCCACTCTGTTACATGTTGGATTAAATGCATACATAAATTGTAATATGGTGATTTTAAAGTTGTATGTCTTTTGGTATATAATAATCTTCATTTCTCTTTTCAGGAAAATATACACCCCAATACAATTGGCTTCAACAAGAGCTACCAAAAGTTAACAGGACAGAAACTCCTTGGTTAATTGTTCTCATGCATTCACCTTGGTATAATAGCTACAATTATCATTATATGGAAGGGGAAACAATGAGAGTAATGTTTGAGTCCTGGTTTGTTCAGTATAAGGTTGATATTGTGTTTGCTGGTCATGTTCATGCCTATGAACGATCTGTAAGTGCTAAAACTCTGCTTGTTAAGCTACTTTAACACTTCAATTCCTCATTTGAAATTTTTACATCATGCTTCTAAAAACCACCAGTGGTATCAAGCATGTATCCTTAGGCTTGCCTTCAAATTTGAAAACATAACTGTACCAGTAAATGTAAGTGGTGTCCACAAAAATTTGAGGGAAATAAACTACAAAATATTGCACAAATAGTACACTTCAATAATCTTTTTCGAATAAGTTTATTGCTTCTCATGTTGTAAGAGATAAATTTATCTCCTACACAAACATAAAAGGTGTATGGGATCCATATTTTCTCTTTCTCTCTTTCTTCTCACATGGGTCCCACACACTTTTATGTGTATGTAGGAGATAAATTTTATCTCCTATATCATGAGAAATATTAACCCCTTTTTGAATTTGTACCTGAATGCTGGGCTATTAAATTTATTCCCCAAAATAGATTTTTGTATTTACTTCCTGTGACACTGATTTGTCTATGTATCAGGAGCGTATCTCGAATATTGCATACAAGGTTGTAAATGGCCTTTGCACTCCTGTTAAGGATCAATCAGCTCCTGTATATGTAACCATTGGAGATGGAGGAAACGTTGAAGGCTTAGCAAACAAGTAAGCTCTATACATAGAACTTGATGAGTTCATTGCTTTTCTGGTTAGTTTTATGCAGCTAAGACTGATACAAACATCATTTGACCTGCAGCATGACAGAACCACAGCCAGATTACTCAGCATACAGAGAGGCCAGCTTTGGACACGCCATTCTTGACATAAAGAACCGAACACATGCTCAGTATAGCTGGCACCGAAATCAAGATGGATATGCTGTGGAAGCTGATGCTCTTTGGTTTTTCAACAGATACTGGCACCCAGTTGATGATTCCACAACTCATGTTTCGCATTAACACAGATTTATTGGTCTTTTGAGAAGAATACCTAATGTGATGTCAATAAATTCATGATTCGGTCATTGAATTTGTGTCAATACCTTTGTCATTCTACTTTGTATTTAAATACAAATTGCTTGCTTTATTCTCGAACATTTCACCCTCTTATTAAAATAAGTTTGTCATTGTACTTTTACGCTATACACTCAAAGATCCATCGACTCATTAAATAATGATGTTCTTAATTATGATTTGTTCTTAACTGATTATTTTTTCAGTTTGGGGATTGTTGGGGAAGGTTTAAGAACCTCAAAAAAAAGAACCTCACCCGCTTGCCCTCTATTTTTAATGTGATGCGCAATGACATCACAGTACTCCAATGCAACCCAACTTCGTTGTAAGAAGGATCCCTGCTAATTACGGGATAAAACCATTTAATAATGTCATAACCTCCTGCAGATGTTTTTATGCAAGTCCAAAGGTATATCAATTTCAAGGTTCATGCGGCAAAAAATCTGGCATCTCAATTTTCGGACCCAAGAATAGAAAAATTGGTTGCAAGAGAAAGTTTAAAAAATTTAGTAATAAAACAAGGAATTAATGTTTCTATGGAGCACATATTAACCCATGTGAGGAGAGAAAGATAAAATATGAATCTCACACATTTTTATATGTGTGTAAGAAATAAATTTATCTCCTACAACATGAGAAACAATAAATTCATAAAACAATAATTACTAATCCATAAACTAAAGCATAAGTCAGGAACTACTATTTAAAAAGGGGTACAAAAGGGAACGCGAGTAGAGATCTAGCCCCAAGGTTCCAAAGGGCCAAAATGAATATATTACAGGGCTATTCATATTACAAAGATATGCAAGCTCCTAAATGCTAAATGCTCCCAAAATACACGTACATGTGATTTAGTCAAAAGAGGAAATCGTCTACCCGAATCTAGGTACTCGTGCAGAAAAAGATTCAGATGAATACTGTCAGAAGCATTTGCGGTGGACAATGGAAGGTCCAGTTTCATCATAATCTGCCTTAGTTATATGCTGATTTTGAGGGAAAACTACTTTGGCAAGTATGGCACCTCCCACCCATGCAGAATACATGGTTAAATTTTCTGGCATGTATTCTGGAGGCTGCATTAATCCAGAGATTATCAACCAGAGGAAAGAAAAATTAAAACATGAACAATTATACTATTTTTGCAGTTTTAATGTTATTCATGTACCAGAGGCAACCACCTTTTTTCTCTTGTAAAGGTTTTGATATTAAGATTTACAAAAGAGAAAGTTTAAAAAACTGTTTATTTATAACAATCAATTTAGTCCGAGGGTACAGACCGAGGGAATGCTGCATACAATGGACCCTCACCCCTGCCCTTGTAAAGTCAGGAAGTGCACTGGGATTTTCCCCAAGTTATTATTATTTGAATTTAGGTGCTTTACAAGATAACCAAATTACCTTAACCAAGGTAGGTTGAACAGCAGATGAACTTAAGCTAGATTCCTTCTGAAATCTCTCTTCAAAACCTGCAGTAGAAGCAGCATTAGCCTGTCAGATCAGAAGTAAGAACTCACATGTAACAGCTTCCTCATAATAAGATGTCAGAATGTTGTGTGATGACCCCATCTTGTCGAGCAGATTGAGTGTGGGATTGAATGCATGGTTAAAGGTCTCTTGAATGACCTGTAATGTTTTTTGTCCATTTTGTTTTTCTGTAACTCCTGTTGTCTAATTCCCAGTTAATGTAATTTGAGAATAAGTTTCTATCAAAATATACCCTGTCTGACACATTATTCCGCATCAAAATTTACTAAATTACAAACTTTCTTTGTTGCTATCCAGGTTACTAATGACAAATTAAGAAGTTTAATGGTCCAATATTATGTTGTACTGTACTCCAATTCAAAAGGAAAAAAAAAAAAAGGATCACTTATACTCAGTAGAAAATTTCCATTTAGTAAATATGGTTGTACAGGCCAAAGATCTGGACATTATTATTATATGGGAAAAAGAAGAAAAAGGAACAAATTAGAAGTTCACATCAAGCTTATCCTGAATTCCCCAAAATTAATGAAGATAAAAATTTACCGGTCATAGAAGAAGTGCCACCACACACCACAGTATTTTCCAGCAGCTGCCGATGATTATCAGATGACACAGTTGAAATAGCACGGACAAGCTGCTCAACAAGGCCATGAGACTCTAAACCCAATAGGCATGGCTGGAATAAAGCTTCACCAACAGTATATCTTTCTCTCCCAATTGTTATCACCTATAAGATAATTTAACTTTCAGATGAAGTTATAAATTATTGAAGATCCATTGTTAAAGCTTAGAATGTAAAAACACAGTTGACGGGCAATGAGAAAAAAACAAAGGTTGGGGATTTGGCAGTTTTTAGCCCATTGGACCAGCCTGTTTGGCCTTCAAATAACCTTTGGACTGGTCCAGATATTTATAAGATCGTTTTTTGTCAGCCCAGCCTAACAAAAGATGCTGGCCCATTTGATAGATATCCAGCTCAAACAAACTTTGAGGGAAATACTGCTACACCACCCCTCCTAAGTAATAACAGAATATGAAAATTTCTGATACAATGTTTAACAGTTTAAGCTTTTAGAGAGGTTGCAAAAGGGTTCCTCAAAAAAACTAGTTAACATATATAACACAATAAAATAAATCTGCATGATCAGTAAAAAAGATCAGACTTTAATCACTAAAATCATGAAAAGTTGAAAATAGAGTGCATTCCAAAGTGCTAAACTTCAACCACCACCTCAATGCTGCTCATAAGCTTTGTTTAAATCAATCACAGTAATCCAAATGCTTAAATCAAGCACAATAATCCATAGAAAGCTCTGCTCTCTCCTTACTGATCCTTCATCCCCACCTTCCCTTTCCATTTTCATTTCCTTCCCACTCTTGCTATCAGTACAAATTTGTCTCCAGTAGTACCAACTTTATTGAAGAACTTATCAAAAGCTAACAAAAAAAAAAAGGATAATAAAATCATAAGAAATCCAAAAAGCAGACCTGTCCATCAGGAAGGGTATGTTTCTCCACTGGACAAGAATTTTTGGTCTTCTGATAAGCTAATTCATCTTCAGCACAGCATGAGTATTGCTCTTTTATTTTCTCCACATCAGACATGCTGATATTTACTAGTGGATTGGATTTTCCAAGTTCTTGAACCAGGAAATTAGTCAGATCAATACCTCCAAACTCAAATCTTCTTGAGGCAATGTGGTGAACAGCACCCTCAATTACCGGAGCAATATCTAGTTATAAAACCAAAATGATCATGTTGAACGTAACAACCATTATGCTCAATAACATATTCATGTATGAAGAGCAACACTCAGCCATCTATTTATTTACTTCAATGGCATATGCAATATTTACTGGAACATTATCAGAATGGCCATCTAAAACCAAGATTAAAAAGAAAAAAAAAAAAAAGCACACAGACACACAAAAGAAGAAGATATGTCTTCACACCAAGAATTGACAGTTTTAAATCATTGAACATACCTTTAACCTTAATATTATATTTCTATTGTTTAGTTTAAAAAATACAAAGTATCAGAAAAAAAAAATGCAAATGATATATATAGATTAACCTTTCGAATAATTTGCTTTTTTTAATATATATGGTATTTCAATTTAGGGGCAGGTTATATTTACAAACTTTTTTGTTTACAAACTCTTACAAACTACACTATATTCTAAGGAGAATCAAATTTTGCAAACTAATATGTTCTCCCGGGAAAAGATAGTGTAATTTGTAAAAAAATTCCAAAAAGTTTGTAAACGGATCCTGTCCCTTCAATTTATCATTAAGACAAGACAAAGAAACTTCATAACTATTATTTCTTTACTCCGTAGCAAAATAAAGAACATAGAAACATTAGATTCTAGTTACCTAAAGATCCCTACTTGCATGAACACCACAAGATTATGTGCTGGAGATAACATAATCCCACATCAAAACAGACAGCCAGACCCACACAGCAAGTATGGATACCTATTTTTCCATGTCCAATATCAACAGTGCACCCTGAGATACGTCCGACAGCATACAGTGATAACACAGCCTGTTCCGAGGCATAAAACCCCGATATGTTGAATGTTTCAAACATTAGTTGCACTAACTGTTCTTTGTTGGCCTGGAAAATAATAAAACATACATCATTTAAAGAGAAAAAAAACTGTATAATACACATTTATTTAAACAAGAGTATCAATTCATTACTGGCAACACCATTTAACAAACCTTTGATTATTTAAAGTCACGAATGAATGAATGAATAAATATAAAGTATAGGAAAATGGTTCAGAAACCTTTGGGGTACAAAGTGGATCTGTAAATAGGATTTGTCCTTCATTGCCGATTTCCCATCCGAGGCCAGTGTATAAAACATGGTTCAACAAATCCTCAATGGCATCCCAATCTCTGACAAAACCTCGTACCACTGGATCAACGGTGACATTATCAGCTAGTGAATTATCAGTGACTGAACCATCATCTAGCAATCGTTTCATCTGAGTGGGAATTATCTGAGTCATATTAAAAAAAAAGTAAAATTAGGGATTCTGAGAGTTACAACAAGAAGAGGGAAAAACATATTGTAATGCGTGTTACGAACACCAAAGTAACGTATCTATCTATAGTATCCACCACTAATGACAAGAGCATCAAGGTCAACAAACACATTAACCATTGACGGAGTAAAGCACAAACAAGTAGTAGTAGTAGTAGTAATGGTTGAGCAATTAGGGTTGAAATGAGAATGAGAAATTGTCTGCATTTAGGTTTATATTCTTATAATATAAAATAAAAAAAAAAAAAAAATTGAGAAGCTGATCAGGAAACAATTAGGGTAATGAATTGAAGAAATATACCATGGCGGGAGTCTGATCAGGAATTGCAAAACCAGCTTTCAGGAGCTTCGACCCAATGTCCACCACTGCAGCTTCCATTCCCAAACCCTAAACCCTAATTCCTTTTCACAACTCACAACCTCTTCCTGAACTCACTACTCACTAGTCCCTTGTTTCTGAATATTTTTCAGTCTGCGTCTTTTCCTCTCGCCAAATTATTTTTTGAACTTAATTTGACTCTACTATATCACTTTTAAGTTTTAACGCTTCCTATAGTTTTTAACTACTTTGTGTCGCATGCATATAGTTAAAATTTCGATTTAAATATGTATTTTATGATTTTATAAAAAAATTTAATTAAAATAATTTGATCAAAATTTTAAACGCTTTCACATGTGTATGATTTTTTATAGGGGAAAGATATTGTAATAATCAAGTTGTGTTATTACCGATCAATCTCAACGTTAGATCGATTATGTTGATCCAACGGTTATATTTATTTTCATATTTGTATGGTCATGATTTCTCAAATTTAATATTTTATATTTATTTTCACCTTTGTATATTTATGATTTCTCATATTTAATGTTTTCACTTTAAATATGGAGAATCATAAACATACAAAGATGAAAATAAATATAACTGTTGGATTAACATAATCGATCTAACGGTGAGATTAATTGGTATAGTAATACGACTTCGTTATTACGATATCTTTCCCTTTTTTTATATATTAAAAAAAAAAAATTTATCCTTCTTTCAATTTTAGTTAAAATTTCGATTTTAATTTCGATGCTCACAACACACATGTCTGTTGTATTTTTTTCACACTATTGAGGCCCAGACTACAGATAAATCACGAACTTATAGATGAAATCGTTTGTTGTCAAAACCTAAACGTCCGTTACTTAACATTGTTACATTGAAAAAATTTAGGGCGTAAAGATGAGATTGCCTAGCTCAACTTAGGACAGGCCCAGACTAGTGATGAATCACGAACATGTAAACATGAGATTTAACATTGAAATATATAATTGGTTTATAAAAATTGGGTTTAATGTTTGTCCTTTTAAAAAATATAAAATTATATTACTTTAAATAAGAAAAAGACACAAATAATAAAAATTATGAAGAAAAAAAAATAAGTGATTTTTTTAAAATTTTTATTTTTCTCTCATTTAAAACAATACAACTCTATATATTTTAAAACGATAAATATTTTTCCATAAAAATTTATAACTAAATTTTATCTCATCATTTATCTTGTTTAATCTAATAGCTCTCAGATGAGATGTCAAATTTCAAATTTGACACCTCATTTGAGAGATTAGATGAAAAAAGATCAACCTACTCTGATTTGGTACATGACACCATTGATATCTTTTGAAGAGCTGCAACATGTTTCTACGAAGAAATTTGTATTGACTCTCTCTACGCAAATAACTTTTTATTGACTCTCGAAAATCTACGCAAATAACATCCAAATCCAAAGTTTATGAACAGAAACAGGACAAGAAACCACTTCATATGAGACATGGTGTGGATATTTGATCACGCTTGCGTTTATGGTCCCCTGGCAGTGGCTGATTATCACCCTCGATGTTCACAGGTACATTTATCGAAGTACAGTAGTCTTTGTCCAATGCAGAATAGCTATCGCTAGCCGGATTCTCCAGTTCTCCATTGTCTACTTCAATCAAGGACTTTTCCTTGACAGAAGCCGGATTTCTCAAGTGCTGTAGTCTTTGCTCCTCAAATGAGAGATCACCATTGCTTTTCAATTGTTCCTTAACGGGAAGATCATCATTGCTTTCCTTGACTGATGGATCTCTTGGGCTGGTCTCTGGCGTCTCACCCAGAAGAGCTTCAAGGAAATGATCACTAACAGGACTTCTCTGAGAATTGAATTTTACATCCAAGAGTGGGATTTCAAAATCTACTACGGAGGAAGCAAGTGAAAATCCAAGAACATTCTCTATAATGTTCTCAACGGAGGCTTTTTTTGGGACCTCTGTTGCACCTGTAAGGTCAGTCCTTGTCGATGGTCCTTCCTGAGTGATACTATAACCATCGGGGGTCTGATTGTCAAGCAACTCATTTGAGATCTCACTTACATTGGACAACAAACCATCACTTTTCTGACCATTGATTTTTCCGTTTTCGTCTTCTTCAACGTTGTTATTGAAACCTGTTTCTGGATTATGTTCATCTAAAATACTGACTTCAGCACACACCTGATCTTGATCTCCTTCTGCAATGCGGAATTGGTCATATTCCTCAGCTTCCTGGGCAGTCTCTTCAGAGTGTTTATCATTACAATCTCTATTCACCTCCTCTCCACTTTCCAAAGAAATATCAGACAAAGCCAAGACTTGGATGTGACTAATTTTCTCGCTGTCCACGAGATGATCTGAGTCATTTTTCACTATCTCATTATTGCTCTCATGGTCTTCATCATTTTCATTGGAAAAGTCTGGGGCTTTAACAGTTAGAATTTGCGTATGCTCTGGAGACTCTAAAGACAGAGAAGAAGATAAAAAGTTAGCTAATGCAGAGGATAAAGCATCATCAATTGACTGCTTTCCTTTATCATTTGAAGAATTCATTTCTTGTCCTGATGCATTATCTTGTTCATCCTCACCATCAGGAAACTGAAGAGCTGAAACTACAAGACCTGAGAGCAATTGAGTAGTATCTGATGAATCAGACACATCATGGGGAGAGACATGCAGTACTTCTGCATGTAAACATTTCTCGTCTGATTCAGTTTCCCCAGCCACAGCATGATCGAGACAACTGTCTGAGGAGTTGGCATCTGATTCAATACAAGAAGCATCAAGAGCAGAAATTCTAGAACATGATGGCAATGCAGAATTCTGCACTTTCTTAGTCAGTGTATCAAGTTGCTCCTCGGCAACAGCATGACCGAGACAATTGTCTGAGGAATTGGCATCTGATTCAATACAAGAAGCATCAGGAGCAGAAATTCTAGAACATGATGGCAATGCAGAATTCTGCACTTTCTTAGTCAGTGTATCAAGTTGCTCCTCAGCAACAGCATGATCAAGACAATTGTCTGAGGAATTGGCATCTGATTCAATACAAGAAGCATCAGGAGCAGAAATTCGAGAACATGATGGCAATGCAGAATTCTGCACTTTCTTAGTCAGTGTATCAAGTTGCTCCTCAGCGACAGCATGATCAAGACAATTGTCTGAGGAATTGGCATCTGATTCAATACAAGAAGCATCAGGAGCAGAAATTCTAGAACATGATGGCAATGCAGAATTCTGCACTTTCTTAGTCAGTGTATCAAGTTGCTCCTCAGCGACAGCATGATCGAGACAATTGTCTGAGGAATTGGCATCTGATTCAATACAAGAAGCATCAGGAGCAGAAATTCTAGAACACGATGGCAATGCAGAACTCTGCACTTTCTTAGTCAGTGTATCAAGTTGCTCCTCAGCGACAGCATGATCAAGACAATTGTCTGAGGAATTGGCATCTGATTCAATACAAGAAGCATCAGGAGCAGAAATTCTAAAACACGATGGCAATGCAGAATTCTGCACTTTCTTAGTCAGTGAATCAAGTTGCTGCTCAACTCGCTGGAGTCTTGCCCCCATGCTGTTCATGGGCATTACCATTTTCTCTTGAAAGCCCAAACAGATTTCTTCTATCCTGTCCATTCGTGATAGAAGCTGTTCCAGGGCCCTTTCAACATTGCCACCCAAAGAATCACCATGATTGCTCTCAGTAATAGCAACTTTCGAGGGAACGGCACTATTATTGCACTCCGTTTCATCAATTCGAACAGGAACAGAACCATGATTGCTCTCCGTTTCAGCAATTTTTGAGGGTACAACACCGCAATTGCTCTCAATTTTGGCGGCTTGTGAGGGTACAGCAGCATGTTCGCTCTCCACTTTAGCAACTTGTGAGAGGGTTTCTGCCTGGGATGGACGCACCCAACCTCCTTTCACCTCTTTCAAACTCACTTCTTGAGGATCAGTTATGCTATCTTTTCCTTTCAGCTGTGTTTTAACTACAGAATCACTAAGGTGGGTTTCTTCCTTATCATCCTCCAAAACATATTCTTTTTCCTTTCTAACAGCATTCAAATGGCCTAGACCTGTTGTCTTAGATAATTGCATTATAGTCGGAAGAAACATAGCCATGAGAGAACTGCCAGATGAGTTTTCATTACAATTTTCTTGGCTTTCTAAATCAGCTGAATCCACAGGATCACCAAACACATAAATCTCATCAACACAAACGCATCCTTTAGCCTGAAGCGAAAGCAGACGAAGCATAACAGAAATGCAAGGATTCGCGTCATTAACCTCTGCCGTAGCCTCATAAAGATCCTGATAAACAGGAAAACATGACCTTGAAATCATAAATTCAACATTACATTGGCATGATACAATCATTTCTAAAAGTTAGGAAAAAGAACAAATCATTTACTAAATTGATGCTAACGCAACGATTATATTATGATCTTGCAGAGACATTATGAAATCTGCATACCTGAGTGGTTTCGGTTGAGTCGATGTAGGGTTTTGTATGCACAGGACTATCAACAACTTTGACTTCAACCCAATCATCTTCACTTTTCACATAATCGTCACCATAATCTTTGTTGGTTAAAGAATCAATTTCTTGAATATCAGGAGGACGAAGAATTTCACCATCTCTAGCAGCGACACCACATCGAACGGTACAGAGATAATCGTCGTTGCTTTGAAGGTCGAGTGCAGAGTAAATCTCATACACTCGAGCCGTGCTTCGAACGTAGACTTGTCTAAGCTCATGTTTCTCAGCAAAATTAACTACGATTCAATAACTCATCAATAATTACAAAGAAATGCGAAGATTCAAAACAGATCTTTCTAGAATCATGAGTACAAAGTGAGAACAGAGTGTAGAAGTGAAATTGAAGTTGAGAAAACTTACTCTTGATCTCGCAAGGAGCATCAGAATCGGGTGAGGGAGAGTGAAGAATAAGAGGAGAGGATTCGGAGGTGGAATCTTCATCGTCGAAGGAAGAGAGTGAGGATTCGAAGGTGAGGCAGTTACGGAGAGAACCGGAGGCAACGGTCCAGTTCGTTTGGGAACTCCAATCTGTGTCCGTTGGCGTTGCCATCAATAATCAGGTTTGTGAAGTGAACAAGAACGAACACAAATGAAGGAGTAGAAAGGGATTTTATGTTTACCAAAAAAAAAAAAAGGGATTTTATTATTTCAAGCCAAGACAACTCAATCTCTCTCTCTCTCTACGTAGAAATCAAGCAACGTTTCGTTTGTTGGTATTTCGTAGCCGATCTTTACTACCAAGTTTGTTACTTATAACTAGCACTGAAATGGACCGGATTGGATTGGGCTAGGCTAAGTTTTATTCCTAAAACGCTAAGTCTAACTCAAAAAAATTCAAGTTCGCCTAGCTCAAGTCTAATGTTACTCTAATTGTTAGATTGCTTTGACCCATTAAAAAAAAATGTTTGGCTTAACTCGTTAACATATTAATTTTTAACTTCTAAGCAGAACCATGAATTAATTATATAAAGTACTCAAATTCTGTTGCTACACAAAAAATCATAATTTCAACGTCCAGACAGAATAATGAATCATAACAAAACTCAAACAATATGCGTTTAAGTCATTTTCAAAAGCAAAATACTCAAACTAAATAACATATATTTCATCAGATTCGACAAACAAGTCTATACTGTGTAAATTGAAATTTACTACATGAATCCAACAAACACATCATGATGCTTGTAATAAGTATAACTTCTCCCAAAAATCTTTTAATATTTTCATATACACAATCTAACATGTTAAGATATTGGTTCCTCCTATATAAGAAATAAAGTCAGATTTATATTAAAATATAATCGAATATAATTAAGTTATAAATAATTGCAATTGATTAAATTTATATCTTTTATTTTTTCTTCAAAGTATAATTATTCTATTTTATTTTATTTAAAATAAATAGTACAATATAGGCCGACGTGTAGGTTTATAGGCCCGACCTTTTAAAAATGGGTATACGGCCTTTTATTTAACATGCTTTTTTATGGCCTAAGCTCGGCCTATTATACAAAAAGTCTGGCCTGATATAAGCCGAGCTGTAGGCCCTTGTAGACCGGTCCAGCTCAGTTTCATCCCTATTTATAAGAAAAATATCTTATTATTTTAATTTATGGATTTGATTATGTATAAACTATCTTAAATTGTTTTAATTGTGAAAGAGTTGTATGCCACATATAATGTATTTTATAGACAAATGATTTATTTATTTTTGCTTAGATTGATGGATCCCACTTTTTTTCTAAAGAAATGTCTTTTGTGGTGGACATTATTTCTCAGCCACGACAGTATTTTTGATATATTTGACTTCCATTAAAAAATTGATATTTGCATTAAAAAAAATTCTAGTCTTTTTTGTACTCACATCACAAAAAACACTCCCTTCTGAATGGTTTATGGCATCAAGTTATGGTGCTACAGGAGTACCGTAAATTTTTCACTCTGCCGCATCTACAGAAAAATAATGCCCATAAACGATTAGTAAATTTCTTTCATTAGAAAAAAATATTACATTTTTTTATATTTGAAATAAGTTCTTATAGTTTAAAATTTGAAATTAAATAAATAAATATATATATATATATTGTTGGAAGTACGTATTCAAGTACTACATTGTCTAGACATAGAACAAGTTATGACCATATAAGTGCAAAAGATCCATAAACCTAAAGCTTTAAGATTTTGGTTTGAGATGTGGTGTCAGCCCACTTATTGTGATTTATCGCTTGGCCCATGGACATATCCCTTTCAAACGGTTTTGGGCTCCTCCATACCATTCTCAACAGTGGTATCAGAGCCAAAGGTTTGGCTGGGCCAAGTATTTAGAGATGGTGATGTTTCAAGGCCTCCGCAAAAGGCTAGTGTGACTTCAATACTTAAAGAAAAAAAGACTTCCGTAGAAGTTGCCCTTAATAGGGAGCATGATGTTGGGCCTCATACTTGAGGAGAAGATGTTGGAAGTACGTATTCAAGTATGAGTTATAAAGAAGTACCACATCGTCTAGACATAGACCAAGTGATGACCATATAAGTGCAAAAGACCCATAAACCTAAAGCCTTAATATTTTGGATTGAGATGTGGTGTCGGCCCACTTATTGTGCTTTATCGCTTGGCCCATGGACACATCCCTTGCAAAGGGTTTTGGGCTCCCCCATACCATTCTCAACATATTTATAATATATATAAGGAATTTCTGTTTTGTCTTTTTCTTTCTAGACTACCTATAATTATTAATGAAAATATAAACATAAAAAAATAAAGCTAAGCTATTCATCAACTTCTCATTTCTAAACAACTTATCAATATTAATGAAGACATAAACATAAAAAAAATAAAACTAAGCTATTCATCAACTTCTCATTATATTATTGATATTATTGGCTCACTTCAAATATGAAAATATAAAATGAAAAATACATATTATTACTTATTTCAAAAATATAATGATAAAATATATATTTTTCTTTGAAGTATAACTGTTACAATCAATTAATGATAATATATTTATTTTTCTACGAGAAAATTTATACTTACAACTTTTTTTCACAACATCTTACAGCCATCTCTTCACGAAACTTTAGGGCTCGTTTGGTGGACAGGATATGATAAGGACGGATAGGATAAGAGGATTGGACACCGTTGATTTCCGTCAATCAACGGTTATGATTTTTGTAAATTAAACTCATTAATTAATTATTAATTCACAAAAAATAATAATCGTAGATTGGAAAAAATCAATAGTGTTAAGATATGGTTATAAGAGGTTGTAAAAAAAAAGTTGTAAATATAACCTATCTCTTTTTCTATACTAGTCACGAAACTTTAAACTATTTCCACAGCCAATTGGATTGGTATAAGATATTTCAAATATTGGTTATGCTCGGTTATGATATTTCCAAAGCCTATAATTATCTATATCAAAACGAATGAGCAATGATATTTATATAAAAAATTACATTCTGTGGTTAAAGGTTATGTGGAAGATATCTACGCGGCATCAAAACCTTACTTCCTGGTAATCTCCACCATCTTGAAGGGTTTTGAGAGGATCTACGCAGTTGGCTATTGAACTGATTTATAAGGATGTTAAATGATGCTCTTTTAACAAATAATCAAGTTTTGTCAGAGATAAACTTTCCTTATAAACATGTTATTAATGAAACATTTGATTACATACATGTTTCTCTTGTATAGGTTGTGAGAGTAGTATAATTGCTAATGTACTTCTTAGTTGGTTTATTTGTTACAGCTTATGAAATTTTCATACCGCACAAGAGAAAATAAAAAGGGTTAATTTCATGAATTCATCGAAATAGTTTTTTAACAAATGGCTTCTAGTTCAATCCACTCAAAGTTGGAGAAGGATATTCTAACTACTAAAATTTTTCACTATCAACTTACTACTTATCTAATCACCATTAGATTAATATTTTCTTTCTCTTCAAAAACTTTTTAATGTTTTCTCTCTTTGATCCAATGATGATATGATGGGTAGTAAGTTAGTAATAAGAGTTTTTGATAATTAGAATATCCTCATCCCTCAAAGTTTACTTTCGTTTGCGAAAAAGACTATCATTTAAAAGGTTATGAAAATTTGCTTTTTTTTTTCTCTTTCTTCGGTCACCTCGCTACTGATATGTAAAGTGAAAAAAAAATATTAACTTTTCAGAATTACATAAAATATGACCGGACTCGTTATACTCTTAGTAAGTCACTAAAAGGACAAACTTCTTGTGTCCTTTTGAATGACAAATGCTAAACCCTTATATTTGTACGCTGCAACTCTAATATTTCATCTTTGATCAAAAGGAAAAAAATAAAAATAAATAAATAGATGCTAAGGGCATGTTTGGTGCATAATATAGAATAAGGCATGATAGTATAAGGTATGATAGTATAAGACCTGATTAAATTTTAATATTATCCGGCGTTTGGTATGATATTATATAAAATAATATCTTTCAATATTTTAAAAATTAATATATTACAAAAATTATTTTAACATATAAATATTAAAATGATATATTAGTTCTTGGGAATTGTACTTGTAAGCAATATTAATACATCACTTCTAGACTTGATTAAGTTATACATCATTTTGATGTATAAGGGGATCCTGCTATATAAGCTTATATTATACGATGGTCATACCAAACAACTGAAAATATCATAACATATAATATAAGCTTATACTATCAGGCCTTATGCATCACACCAAATAAGCCCAAAAATTTGGATCTGGATCCTCTAATGTGGAAATTCACATGATCATGTCATGTGGGGAATCATAACCATACAAAAGTGGATTAATGGTGATGAAGGAGGAGAGGGAAAAAATGTTAAAATAAATAGTTACGAAATCGTAACCGTTGATTTATCTTTGTATGGTTGTGATATTCCCGTATCATGTTTTTTTCTCTCATGACAGTATCCATTTCCCTAAAATTTTAACTATCCATCTTCGTTGGTCGAGCATTAAACTAAACAGATAAGGCAAAGTTGATTGTTTCACGAACAACTAGTACAGAGAGACAGAAAGGATCATCACATGAAATCAAAACATTACATCCCCATTGTTCTTTTCATAGGAAATAACGAAATCCTAAGGACCCTTACTTACGACAAATCCTAGCTGTTGGCATGGTGACACAAACAGGGGCATAGATTTTCTTAGCTTCTGGGGTACCACGTTTGGGTTCATCTGCCAAAGCTATCCCAGCAACAGAACAAACAGTTGCTGCTGCTGCAGCAAACATCATGTTCCTCCTTCCATTGCTACCCTCTTTGTCACTCTCATAACTGAGTTTCACCTTCTCTCCTTCAACTGCTCTGGCAGCATTTGCCACCACAAGCCTCCTTTGGGTTGCCACCGGAGAACGGTTGGTGAGGGCTGAGCTACCAAGGAATGAGGCTGTCATGGTCATTGATGCCATCTCTGCAATGTAATCTGAACACTGAACTATTCCCCAAAACAAAACTAGTTCTTCTATGTTGCATAAAAGATTATATGGAATGCAAGTCACAAATGAGTAGGGCCATCCAATATCTTATCTCATTGATGAAATGACCAACAAAATATTGCCACGTTGAATAATTGATCCTCTTGAACTAGTGGCTCTGAGACGTATAATGGCCCTTTATGAATCGCAGATAAGGAGGATCACAAAAATAAGGTTGTACTTGTAATTTTGTTTTTTAACAATTTCTTATAATTTTTATATTATTAAATTAAAACTAAATCAGCAGTGACAAAGTAATATCGAGCATTATTGATTTAATTTTGATATAGGATAAAACATAAGTATAAATCCCATGGGGTAGCTCATGGCAAGTAAATTTCCAAAGATTTGTTTGGGTCAGGGGTTCAAACTCTGTTTCAAGCAAATTCTTTGAAAATCTTTGGGGGCTAAAGGACATGCCTCTGTCCTCAAATGAGGAATTAATCTCATCCTTCTTCAGGCAGCGAAGCTCAATGCACCCGTTGTTCCAATGAGGAGCTAGCCTTCGGGCCGTACTCCGAGGACAAAATGACCGGAGGAGGTTTTTTATACCAAAAAAAAAAAAAAACATAAGTATAAGAATATGTAAAAAATTATAACTATAACCTATCTCTAAAATAATATATGGTATACCTCCCTTTTCTCTTTTCCTTGGGGTCGGGGTTGGTATTATCTTATAAGAGAGTAATGTGAGCCATCCAACTTTTTACCAAACAGTTCTAACACCCCGCTACAAGATTCCACAGCCAGTAACAACAGCTAAAGCACACGCCACACAGAATTGCAATCCCCTATTTTGTGGTTAAAGCTTTTACATCGAATTGATAACGTTTCAAACACAAATGCTTACAAAAAGATAAGGGATGCATTTATATTGTATTAATGGGAGCTTTTACATGAGACCTATCTCTTCATTTCACGAAAAAAATGGCGACCACTACAACTTAGTTTAGTAGAGCACACGTGAACCTAAGCGCATATAGCAGCAGCCTCTTCTCTTGTTTTGTATGGAGGAGGCAATAAACTGTCTATGTCAGCAAAAAGATGTCCACGGCCAGGTGGTGGTTCCGCAACAGGCGAATCCAATACTGAGTCAGGAATTGCTACAAGGGTTTCTTCAAAAAATGATTCCATTGTCTACATGGTTCAAGAATTTAGTTAGCATTTGAATCAATTAATATAGTATCTGAAGTTATAAAAGGACAATAATAGTAATCAAATTACGTAACCTAAAAAATAACTAACTACTCCAATATCTGTTTGTTAAGTATATATATAAAAGAGAAGGTAGGATCCTTTGACACCAGTATCAAATTTGAAATTTGACACCTCATCTGAGAGCCATTAGATCAAAAAATATCAACGGTGTCACATGCTTACAAATCAGAGCCATTAATATTTTTTGATCTAATGGCTTTCAGATGAGGTGTCAAATCTCAAATTTGACACTAGTGTCAAAGAATTCTACCTCAAAAAAAAGAAAGAAGGAACTAGCTATCTTAGTACATTTACGTCCTTAATTTCCATAGCAAAACAAATTATCACAATATCCATACTTCTTTTGGCATCAACCTCATTCTTCACTGTAGTCATTAATTTCAGGGATAATCTCTGTCTGTCTATCTATTTCTGCAATTTTGTTTTAGTACAATTTATCCCTATCGATTTCTAATCTAATAATGTAACTAATATCATATACGTATTCTGAAGGAGTTTTTTATTTTCAAAACATCATTTTTAAATTTACTGGAGAAATGGAGACAACCCCATGAAAGCTACAGGGAAGAAGGGTTCTACTAATTCAAGATGGAAGGATGTTGATGGATTTGCCACACCACCACACCATGTGCCGTACCACCCATAAAATAGAAATCACAAAAAAGAACAGTAAATTAAGAAGACTGCATATGTTTTGCTTGATGATCAAAGTTTGTATATCCAGTATGCTGATAATTCCATCTAAAGTCTAATACAATATAAATGAAATTCTCTTCTAAGTACTCAACTAATTAGGTTTCCCCAAAGTAATCATACCGTGCAATTTTTGAAAGCAGCATCTGCTTTGCGCTTCCAAAGTCCATTCCCAGGTGCCGAATGGAAAAGATGGAGTAAAGGCTGCAGCAATGTAACAGACGATAGCCATATAATAGCAGCAGATTGGAGGTAGAAAATTGAGTAGTATCATTAATAGATATATAACTTGCTTCATGCAAATGGTAGGAAGGAGGAGGGAAAAAACCATCCAACCTTCTAAATCCTAAAATAAAATAGGAACTCCTCATAGAGTCCAGGCATTGAACTACAAGAAATCAAAAAATGTGTGTGTACTGTAAAACTACAAGTTACATCTGCATATGAAAGAGTATTAAATATCAGCTATTCTATACTACACATAGCGCTACACAGGAAATTCCAGTGAATTTTAGAAAGTAAAAAATTGGAAAATCAACTAACTGAGGGAAATATTTATCCCAACCTTCACAATGTCTCGTACAGTTGGTTTATGTCCATATTTTCCCAACACTGAGTCCCCATAGACTTGATATTTTTCAAGGACCTTGATTAAATGAGAAACAAATAATTAAAACAAAAAATGGTAAACACTGACAAATGTGAAAGTTAACTCTAACAATTGGTGCAGATGAATCCATTGAAAGCCAAACATTCTGTAAACAAACCTGACGACGTGTAAGACCACAACTTCGTGCACCGTAAATTGCAGTATCAACATGTCCCAAAATATGCCAAGGGCTGTTGAGATTATCAACGATGGTTATTCCAGCCACCACATAGCAATTTATACAAACATTATTAAGAAGGTTCAATCAACAAAGCATTGTTGTAGACATGAAACAATTTCTGTGCCCCACCTAACATTTTAACATCTTAAGCTTTTAGGATGACTTTTCCCCCTTTCACTAAAAAGCAGAATCCTGATATTTGAAACTAAGAAACTTATTGTTTGAGACATCAAATGGAAAAAAGCAGTAAATTTTCGTATTTGACGCTTAACTTATTGTACGCTGCACGTCCAATCATAACACCATGAGCCCCAGCTTCTCGAGCTGCATTGACCTACAATCAAAGTCCCCATGAAAACAGGCAAAGGTAGAAGCATCAGAACAATATGAAACGATTATAGGAGAACAGTTTTAGTGCCAGACATTCTGAAAATTCATATGAATATCAGGTTTCAATACACAAAGAATGATTACCATGACAACAGCTCACCTCATCAACATTAGTAATGCCACCATTGATTGTAAATGTTAAGTCGGGAAAATCGCGTAAGAGGCCATAAAAGTATTCATATCTGCATTAAAAAAACATGACGTATCATCTGCAATTCCATATGTAATATGACTACAAAAATTAAATTTTACTAGCACATACCTTAGAGGAGGAATCGTCCTATTTTCAGCTGGGCTAATGCCATTGAGCAGCGCCTTCCTTGAGTGAATTATGAAATGCTTAGTTGGTGAAAGAGAAGAAACCTTATATATGAAATCACCTGGCACACAACAGAAAGTTCAATATGTAACCCAAAACCATGGCACAAATATTTTATAAAAGAAATTATAAAATAAGATCTAAATCACATCAATGGCAATGTACAATGTAGAATTAGAGATCTATTAAGATTTAGGACAATAGCATCAAAGCGTCCATCTTGGTGATGCTAATGAAACCCAGAATACTAAATACATTCCATGTAACAAGGAGTAGAAAAGTATAAATTGCTAAACTAGACTGTGCTTAAACTTGTAATCTGCAGTATTAGATATAGAAAAGGGTGACAGGTTCAATTTAAGGGCAAAATTTAGATAAAGCAATATGATTTTTCCCCATATTTTACCACAAAAACAATTTTTTCCTTCTTCTGTTGAGTTATTAAGATAAAGACCATAGGTGGAAGAAACCAAAATAGGAATGATTTAAGACTGGCATAAATGAAAACTTAAGTTCCTATTAGATCCGATCTTCTTAAACGCAGAAGCATGATACCTAAAAGACAAATAAATAGAGACACGTGAAACTGCAAGCCTAAAAAGTAGTAGCAACAAAAGAAGAAAAAAAAGGTGGTCCCAAAAACTCCATCACAAATATTTTCCGTTAGATTCTGAACATCTCTATAATCTATCCATATGTGATATGTTATTTGCTTTCAGTAATGGTTAGCAACCAAATTCAAAACTCTGCAACCATTGTTACTATAGCAATCATGATTTCATACATGAAGATTCCTGACTCCTATCAGCATGTCACAATTTGGCTACCATCAATTAAGTAGAAAGTTCAAGTTAATGGCAACAGCAATCAAGTGATTTTGATATGATAAACACCCACCATGTACCTAATCAACTGAATATCCCTTTCGAGTGTATTCTAAAAGCAAGACACTGTTTTAGCACAGTTTAGTTGCAAAAACTTATGAAATATAGCAGACACTAACATATATCCGGTGTACTGTAATAAGATTTCTGCATAAATTTTTTAAGCAGGAGAATGGAACCTATTCATTGAATCCAACTTCACAGCCTTTCAACTTGAGTAGAGAAAAAATGAATAAAGAAGGAACTTACACAGCTCACTGTAAGAATCATGATCATCCACACCGATTCGGCATTTGACACTAACAGGTACATTTGTACTGGCAGCAATTGCTGACATAGCCTCAGCAACAAACTTTCCTTGTATACAATAGATTTCTATATCAATGCACATTGACGAAAAAATTTATACATTCAATCTGTTTGCATGTCATCATATTTAATTAAGGATGATTTTCTAACCTCTGGTTCAAGCATGAGACTCACACCAAAGCACCCATGTCCAGCTACTTTTGGACTAGGGCATCCGCAGCTGGTATATGTTTTCAAAAAAGTCATCATCAGAGAACAATAGCAGAAACAACGAAACTTTAAAATTTAAGGTGGTAGGAAATGTACGAACTTTAAGTTGATCTCATCATAGCAATAAGCATTAGCAAGTTCAGTTGCTTTTGCTAATTTTTCTATTTTACTCCCTCCAATTTGAAGCACAATAGGATGTTGGTCCGGAGAATATGCCAAGAATCTGTCCTGAGCAGAATAGACAGAATAAAAGAATAAATGGTTTTTCAATACCAATTTATCCAGAAATAATAGCATTGAATACCATTCAATTAATTTGTGCTCTTGTGCACACACACATACCCGCAGCTATGAGATAAATAATCGACTTCTAAAGGAAAATTCAATCATTACTGTCATGAAATATATCTTACCACAGAAAACTCAGACAATGCTACAAAATTTTGTAATCATGATGTTAGTTATTCACATGAGAAAAACCCTTTAGCTACATAGTCCCTTTTTTTTCATTTCCTATTTTATGTTAACAAGCAGACTTATATATTTAAACTTACCAGATTGTCCTTTTGATGAACAATTGTCTCAGCTGCAACCATCTCCGTATACAGCCAAGCGTGTTTTGATATGAGGCGAGCTAGAGTCCTATAGTGATTGTCTGTCCAGTCCATCATTGGAGCAACACTGAAATTCAACCAACAAAAGACAAGACCAAACCAGGTTGATAAAATCAGTATACTTATAGCACAAGCAGACACGAAGTAGATAACAAGAAAGAAAAATGCAACCTGGTGCAACAAAAGTTCCCCCAAGCAGAGGAAAAGGTGAGACCCATTGTGTGAGCCTATAATAAAAAGCCTTACCTTGCAAATAGCATTTGCAAGAGGAGGCTGATTACATGATTGGAACATGTGACCTATGAAGTCATATGATGACAACCTATGAAGCACCGACACTTCAAAAATCCTGACGTATCGTGTCCGACACTCTCGGGCTCCCCGACACTCCAACACGCGTTATAGAAATAAATAAAAAAAAGGTTCAAAAGTTGCGTTGCTTTGGGTTTTTAGTTCCAACTATTAGATTCGTTATATTACGATTACCATTTTATTGAGTTTTGTTGAATATGAAAATAATACTGTGTGGAGTCTATATATAACTTAAAAGAAAGAAAATACAAACAGATATACACAATGTGGGACTTAAAGAACCAATTGCAAGCTTTTTAATGATTTTATATATCAAATACCGGGCTTGAAGGGTGGACAATGCAAAGGCCCACCTCCATGTGCGAACAAAGAAATTCCACTCGAAAGGAAGTGGGGGGCGGCGATTAAAGAACCAAGCTTTTGGGTTGAGTTGGTTATTTACATTATGTTAGCCGCCCCCCACTTTCTTTCAAGTGGAATTTCTTTGTTCGCACAGGTAGGTTTTTGTTCAAATATTGAATATTATATATATAATATACATTACATAAATTAAAAATATTATTTAATATAAATAAACGTTTCTTTGCAAAATTTATGAATATTATAAGTTTAGATTCATTTTTTTGTTAAATTATTGAATATTAAATATAATATACATTACATAAATTAAAAATTAAAAATATTATTTAATATCAAAACGTGTCAAAATGTAACATTTTTTAGAATTAACGTGTTGGTGTTGGAGTGTCGTGTCGTATTGTGTCACGTGTCCCGTGTCGGCATCGGTGCTACATAGATGACAAAACTAACAAGTTGTGCTAAGATTCCTAGAGACCAAAAAAACTGCAGAGACATCAGGCACTCACCTAAACCAAGGAGGAAGATAGTATTTGGCAACCACTGAAGTATTATCATTTGATTGATCTTTCAGAGCATAAGCAGAAAAGAACCTTGAGCTGCTCAAATTCCTACCTAGAGGGAATCTGGAACTGTTTTTAATGACATTAAAATTTATAGGAGAAAATGAAACAGGTCGGGAATATCCTGCAAACTTCATCATCCCTTTTAGCAAACCATGTTCTGGTCTCCCTGCTACCTATCCATCAAGTGAAACCATTACACAACAATATGTTATATTGTTATGTGTGCAGATATATACAACTTAGAACAAAATACATGGCAAGATACATTTCACGCTTATGAGGTAAAATAAACAACAACAATGGTGACAAGGCTGGTGATGCATCTAGTTTAATGGAGACATTTTATCGAACAGAAGATATGCAGAGCATGACCTTGTATGCCATGTATATTCAACTGGCTTTTGGTGCAAACATAAAGAAAACAGCATCTACCTGAAGGGGAAAAAAAACTTGTGCCGGCGCTGGATTCTGCCGCAGAGCTAAGCGTTCACGGAATGAATTGGGAACAGAAGGGAAAGTTTTACTGTACCTTATCCAGGAAATTAATTCGAAGCATTCCGCACATATAATTTCTTTTGTAAATACCCTATATAAAATAATTCTCTCACTTTACGTATCTAATCTCGAAAATCGCACCCATCTTTATTTTTTATTTTTACTTTTCTTTTTAATAGTTCTCTCTATGCGATAAGAGAATTACTCTCACATGAGAATAATATTTTCCATATATTATATAGGGAATTTGTTCATAAATATATAGAAAAACATTTTCCCAACAATTTTAAAAGAAGTAAATGTTTTTCCTAATTATATATAGTGTTCGCTTTTCCTACGGTCACGACTCACGACAGATAAATAAGCTGCAGTGAGTCCAATACGACATTGTTTTGGGAAAAAAATTATGGTGATTTTGTAATTTTAATTTATTTTAGAGTTATTGTAGTTTTTATAATTATAATCTTTTAATCCCAAAATAACGTCATTTTGGGAAAAATGCAAATAACTTATATGCATTAATTGCATAAAAAATTTTCTTATATATATATATAGAGAGAGATAGGATCCTTTGACACCTCATTTGAGAGCCGTTAGATCAAAAAAGATCAATGGTGTCATATGCTTGCAAAACAGAGTCGTTGATCTTTTTTTATCTAACGGTTCTCAGATGAGGTGTCAAATTTGAAATTTGATTAAAATTTGACACTCTCTCTCTATATATATATATATATATCTGAGAGTCGTTAGATAAAAAAAATCAACGACTCTGATTTGTAAGCATGCGATACCATTGATCTTTTTTTATCTAACGGCTATTAGATGAGGTGTCAAATTTGAAATTTGACATCGGTGTCAAAGGATCCTACCTCATATAAAAATAGAGACTTTAATGTTTATACGGTATATATAGATAAATTATCTACATTTACTCTCAAATAATGTTGTTTTAAGTTGAAAGATTATAATAAAAGATTACTATAACCATAAATAAATTACAATTACAAAAATATTTTGATTTCCGCCGACGTTGTTTTGGGCTCAATATATACAAAAAACGAACATATGTATATTTTACAGGGATATATCTTCCTCTCTACCATCATTTTTGCTTAGTTTTTTTATTAGAATATTATGTCTATATTTTTGTTCATACCTATGTTGTTCACTCATCTTTCAACATAGTTAGAAATAGTGAAAAATAATTGAGATTTTGATATAATAATATTGGAGATCAATAATTAAGGTACGGAAAAAAAAGATAGGTACACCCTAATTTTTTTCATGTAACTTATTTTTGTCACTTTTTTTCCATTTGTGTTATAATCAAACCAGCCAAACTGGAATATATATGTACTTCCAAAGTGACAAGAGAAGATATAATAGAATTAAAGTTAAGAGGCGTAAATTAAGAAAAAAAAATAGTTAAGTTAAATAAATATGAATAGGACAAATTTCTTTTATTAACTCTAATCAAGCCAACCTAAGCGTCTGTTTGGAGCACCTGATAAAGAAGATAGGATAAGATAATTTATCATATTCTACCTTAATCTCTTGTTTGGTGGGTCAATAGGATATGATTAGCTTATCCTATTGTCTTATTTTATCCTATCTAATACATGATTTTTTATCCTATGGGGGGAGCTGGGTTAAGATTCAACATGATAGAATACCAATATTGGATACCCAATATATCCTCAAGCTACCTATATATCGCACTCTACCCAATATATTTGTATTTATTGCATTATATTTTATTTTTTATTTTTTATTTCTCTATCTATATAATCTTATCAGATTGCTAATCAGGTGCTCATCTAACACGGGATATGAGATAGGTTTATCAGCCCCATATCATATCCTACTCTTATCATATCCTGTCCACCAAACGAGCCCTAAGTATAATTAGGTTGGTATGAGTTGAATAATTTTATTTATTTATTTAATTATAGCAAAATGGATTTTTTATCAGTTTTTATTTTTCTAGCTATATTAAGATGATGTTGTTTTATAATAATTTTTAAAAAAAACAATATATAATATATATTAAATACTCTTAATAAATGAAGACAATGAATTTTATTAGTTTGGTTGGATTTAAAGAAAATAATATTTTAAATGATTAAGTTAATTAATTTAGTCTAGATCAAAATCAACCCAACTAGCAATCTAATAACTCTTGGGAATGGATTGCGAATATTAATAAAATCCATTATCATAAAGGAGTTGGGAGAGAAATAAATAATATTTTTATCTGAAGTAAATATTTTGTTATTCAAAAAAGTGAGACAAGAATAAAGATTATTACATGACCTTTAAATTGCCTCATATTCATTTTTATATATTTTATTATTAAAATTTAAGAATAATGATAATCATTATTTTATTTTATTCCAAACTCTTCTATCTTACTTTGAATTGTACGAGGAAATAATGTAAACTCGAGTAAAAATCTTTAAATAAAAAATACACTAATTATTAATTTAATCTCTTACATGTTAATTTTATAATTTAATTATCGACGGACAACAAAGTGACCATTATAACTTGCAAATTAAAAAAAATAATTGACGAGATATATTCTTAATCTAATTTAGTAAGTCTATGTGAGATTACCATCTACCCTTTAATATCCCTAATAATTAAATCTCATAATTAGAAAATTAATGTATAATTAGAGAGGTTAAATTAGGAAGAAATCCTAATTGTAATTTGTATAAAGTGGGAGAGACCAAAAGGAAATTAAATAAGTTATACATGAGTTCAATGACCCATTCCAACTAAATGGTTTGGAATTGAATTAAGTAATATTGGAGGAAACTAGGGGGCAAATGGGTTATTTTACACCCTTGATATTTAAAAAAAAATTTACAATTTATCCTATCTACTCTCCCTCTCCCTCGTATTCTTTTGTTCTCCTCCACATCTCTCTCTACCTCTCTTTCCACCTTCCTTTTCTTCTTCCCTCCATCATTGGCCAAGAGAGAAAGTAAAAGAGAGGAGTGTGGTAATCCATCCTTTCTCTTCATTTGGTGAACATCATCCTTCTTCCCTTGTCCTTTATTTGTTGTTCTTGAAAGAAGATGAATAAACTATAATATCCCTCATCATGAGATTTAATTATGGATTTATCATCTATCATTTAACATGACCACAAAAAAATTCCTACACACACAACATTTTGTGGGCCCGCAGCAAAAAAAACTCCAACAAGCAACACAATCACTTTTTCTACAACATAACTCTTATAAAACCCTTTAATTAATTGCTTGTAATTAGGTAATTAATCTTGTATTAGTGGGTAAAATTAAGTATAAGGCCTAATTATATAAATTATGGTCACTTTTGAGGTAAAAAGTGTTGTCACTGAAAATTATAGGGTAAAAACGGGTGTAGACAAAAGTACCCAAAATATAAAAATAAAAGTGAAAATATTCCTAGAAAAATATTTCAAACCATTAGGTAAAGTTTGAAAGAAAATTAAGTTAAATTGATAAATGAGTTATTATCCGGTTGAAATTGAACTTAGCTATGTTAAGTTGGAAAAAAAAAAAAAAAAAAGAGCCTCATTTCTTCATCTCATTGGTCAGCCAAAAACAGAGGAAAGGGAGAAAGAAACCATTTTGGAGAGCCAAACCCTAGCCACTCTATTTCTTAACCAAATCCAACAACTCTAAAGCCAAAATCACTCAGAATCTTCCCCTCATTGTGAATTCAAGCTTGGTTTGGAGTGGGAAGCTATGTGGATCGAGATATCTTTTTTCCCAAGAATTCGACCTACATGGTGTTTGGAGGAGTTTGGAGGTATTTCCTTCCACGGGAGCTTAAGAGATCAACATTCCTTGGTTGTGTGACCTTTTGTTGTAAGTTTCCACTCCTTAAACTTTGTTTTCATAGAGATTGTAAGTTGGAGGAAGATGATGAATAGTGTCCTTGTGGGTTGCATGAGTTTGAGTTTGATTTAAGCTTAATCCCTTTGTAATAGTTGTTAGAAATGATAAATAAACAGTATAAATGAGTTTAGATAGTCATTTGGTTATTGTTCAATATATTGGAATATTCATGCTTGGGCTTGTGAGTATTCTAGCATTTTGAGCACTTAGTGAGTTGGATGATTGATTATATCTCTTATGTTGCTAGGATTGAGACAAATGGATCAACTTTGAGTGACCACATATTGGAGCAAGCTATGAAGCTTGATTAGCTCATTCGGATAGGTGAGTTCATGCCAAGTTGTGGTGTGGAATTGTTGTTTTGTTGATGAATAAGTTGATATTCATTGACTTGCATTGATTGATTGCGTGACACCTTGGTGTAGGTGTGTATTTTGCAAAGTTGTAGTTTGAATTCAAAGTTTGATTGGTTGCAAACTTGTTGGTGAACAAAGGTTAAATTGGAAGCATTGAGTTAAGCCTTCAAACCTTGGTTATAAATCCCTTTATTGTTCCACCAAGCCCTGAATGGGTAGTGATTATTGATAATGTATGTAAATGCAATAAAGTAGTTTGTTTAATCCTTTATTATGCGTATGTGTATGCTTTGGGTGTGGCATGGGATGGTGTTTTCCTATGTTTGTATGTTGCATGACGATGCGTAAATCATACTTGGTAGATTCTCTGATTAGTGAGACTATTTGCATTTGAGTATCCTTAGGATAGCAAGAGCTCGAGGATGTCTCCTGAAGATGTTTCCACACACTGCATGGATATATATATTTACTGCATTATTTACTGTTATTGCTATTAAACTGTGAAGACACGTGATGTATTTTAGGGGACTTAGTGTGTGATCATTGTGGTGGTGAATGTCTTGTTGTATATAGCTAATAGTTTTGATCATGTTCATTTTGTAGCTAAGTCCTTTGACATATGTATGAAATTTGGAAGAACATTGAAGTAATTGAGACTTTGATGTATTGATGAATATATAGTTATGTTATCATTTTGAATTGCATAATGAATTGGTAAAGTGTTTGTGGAATGTGGATGCCACATGGTGGGTGACCATGGTTGGCATTTCATTGTCTATTAGGTGTTATGACTCTTAAAGAAGGAAAGAGGAATGAAATTTCCCCAAGAAACTCACCAAAAATAGGGGATACCAAGTCTGCCCCAGGTGTTGGGTGCTCAAGCGCTGATTATGCGTGAAATAAAGTAAAATTCACTACCTCTTAGCGCTTAAGCGCTGATTTTGGCACTCAAGTGCGTTAGTGCATGCCCAAACGCCTTGAAAAACCTGACGATGGCAAAATTCTATGCCTTTGGGGGTCGATCGCGCATCCCGAAAATAACATGAGCATAGTTTAGTAAAATTAGCATAACTTGAGCTATAGATCTTATATTTGAGCGTGGTTTGAACCCACGAGAGATATCTATAAAATAATGGTAGATGAAAACTATAAAGAAAGTATAGAATTCTCAGTTTAATAAAAAGAGCAGATAGTTTAGTATTGAACTTGAACAAAATAAAAGTATGATTTTAGGCTTAAGTTTCACTTGTTCTGCAATATCATATAGTTATTATCACGTGATTAGTTACTTTAAATTCGGGTTATTCAAAAGGAAAATGAGTAAGTTTTAAAAAGAAAAAGAGAAATCTATCCGGATTTTTAATTGAACCAATGTGATTGTAACTGAGCTCAATATCGTAAAGTAATGCTAACAAACCGGTTCTATAATGGGGTGTTGCACAAACCCTAACCCACCTCATTTTCATGGGTCTCGAAAGAGTAGTATTGGAAGGATAGAAACCATCTAAAAGTGAGCCTTGAGGTACATAACCGTTGTGGGTTATTTTCTTGAGTTTTAGTGGAATACATGACTTGGGGGTAAGGGTTTTCTACCTAATCTCGAGAAATCTGAAATTGAGGAATAAGAATGTGGGTTTGATATTGGAAAGTTTGTTGCTTTGTGTAGGAATCTTGTTGTTGATGGTGATGGAATGTTGAAAACACCATTGGGTTAAGCTATTGAGAAATTGTAAGCTTGGAGTGAGTGTTTTGGACTCATGTTCTTGATGAATAGCAAGTGGGTGGATAAATTTTGTGTTGTTGTATTGATAGTTGATGGAAAATCCAACTTGTTTATAGGTTGGAAGGTTGTGAATTGTTGATAAGGGATACTTGAGCCAAGAAGAACTTGAGGAGTAACTTGTATAAGGTAAACTTTTGGATTTTGGAGATTTTCTCCCTTATTGTTCCACCACACCCCATGGGTTGATGTGGTTTGCATAGCATGTGTGTACGTTGGTGTGAAAATTGGGTGTATATGTATGTTCTTGTATTGTGGTTGGTCTTGCACTTATGTTTGACTGGATTGGATGGTCTTGCAATTATGCTTGACTAAATTATTCTCTGGACAGTAAAATTGTTATGTGTTGAATGTTAGGGGGCGTTTGGTATAGGAGAAATTTTTTGTTAATGGGGAAAAAAATTTAACACTAATATGGTGGGAACTATTTTTTGCCGGCTAAGTTACAAAAATGTGTTTGGTAGGCCAAAATTTTAACGGGAAAATTGTGTGAATTTTAATGATGATATGTTTGGATGAATGTAAAATATTGATGGGAAAATAAATAAAATGACCAAATTACCCCAAATTTTATAAATTGAAACTATTTGTTATAAAAGCGTTATTTTGCCTCTCTTCCTTCTCTCTCAATCTCTCCATGTTCCTCAACAAATGAACACGTCAAAATCAATCAATCAATTAACACTGTAAAAGCATAAGCAAATTGAGTTAATTAACATAAACATGTGAACCCTATTGCGAAATTAAAATATAACAACTATTTTCATTCGGAGTTCGGACGAACAGAGTCATCTTCACACATCAACCGTGGTTGGAGGTCATACATGCCTCAATTGGCAACCTTAATGGTCACTCATGGCAGATTCACAACAGAAACAACAAGGCATTCCGAGACGGATCTTGTACGTTCTCACACACAAAGTAAGGAACAAATACAACGACATTAAAATAGCAAAACCACACCAAGCGAAAGAAGGACGCAGCAGAGAGAGAGACTAATAATGCACCAGAAAAAAGACTTCCTACCTGAGAACAAGTAAGTATCATTTGTAGCTGGAATATGCTACTGCAGGCGACGACAAGAACAAATGGTGTTTCAGTCTACAAGTTGTGGTTAACGCCACTTCACACCCCTCATAATCTAGGGTGCATGGGTATTTTTTTCTTATAAAATTGTATTGAAGTTCTCACCTCGTCGATAATCTTTCTTACCACACTTTCCTTGGCAAAATATTGTTCACAAATCATGTGTAAAACATAAAACCAGCAAACAAAATTTCTTCATCCCTTTTTCACTTTCAGCCTACCAAACATGACCAATTTTTTTACCCCACCCCACTCTCTTGGGAAAATTTATTTCTCCCTCCTACCAAACACCCCCTTATATGCTATTTATTTTGATGCATGTATAACATGTAAGTGAGCTCGGGTTCGGAGGAGTCTCCAAGGTCCCTGAGTTTACTGAGATTATCTCTCACCCCTTGTGGGATTTATTTTCAAGATCCATAGATAGTACACGAGATTGACCTCAAGGTAGAAGGCCCGAGTAGTGATGCATACTTTCACATTTATTTTGAATATTTTGACATGCTTGCGTACTTGTATCATTTGATGGAGGCTCTAGCTAGTATTTTGATTATGCATGCAATTATGTCAAGACGAATATTTTGTGGAAAAGCGTGGTGAAACTTGAATTGTAATTGAGTTACCATTGGATATGTATTTTGAGTAACTTTTTGGATATGTAATTAAGACTATGGATAATTGTATATCATATGATTATTGTACAATTGAATAGCTTCGGATTTTAGAATAAGATGAATGGTTGGAAGTTGAATGATATGTTGGATATATATGGTCTCTTAGGTACCTTCATGGGGATTTTGGTTCACAAAAAATAAATTTCCATATAGAAATAGCGGTTAAATACCTAAAAAAAAAATAACCATCCCTTGTCTTAGGACCTATGGCGCGCTAAATAAATAAATTGACACAAACGCGCTGAATTTTTGTGGGTTTGTTTGTTGAAGATGGAAATATTCCATAAATTCTCAATATATGTTGTGCGCAAAATGACCAGTACCTTCATGGGGATTTTGGTTCCTGCAATAGAGGTTAAATACCTCATAATAACCATCCCTTGTCTTGGACATTAGCGCGCTAAAACGCGCTATGGGGTTTGAAGATGGAAATATTCTCTATTGTTGTGCGCAAAATGACCAGAAAGTGCAATTTTCTCTATTACTGAGCGCTCTAATGCGTTCTAAAATGAAAAAAAGGCTCGAAGAGCGTGCTTTAGCGCGCGCTCACCTGAAACAACAGGAAACATGTTTCAGTAAAATGCCCGTAAGAGCTATAGAGCTCCAAATCAGGCACAGTTTGAACCAATATGAAGTTAACACATAGACGTATAACCATACAAAATTTTAGGACCATTGGACTTGTAGATAAAAACGGGGATCATTTTGAAGTTGATGTTCTATTTCCAGAAGCACGGTTTGGAACGACGAAATTGCAAGCTGCGTAACCCAAACTATACTTAACTGATTGGTTAATATTATACCTTTTCGGAAAGCCCAAAAATATATACTTTTAATATTGTAAAATATGAAAGATAACAGTTAAATAATCTAAATTACCATAATTAATTACTCTGATGTATTGACAAGAAAAAAAACTTTACTCGCATATCCGCTTTATTACTCTAATTTCCTTTTGTGCTCAATGCCATAATTAATGATAATACACCGGGTTACATACCCTACCTTGGCAAATCACGCATGAACGGGTGTGGGACATATATACCCTTAGGTAGTAGGTGTATCAACGGATATGATTGTATCTCGTGGCATGACCTAATGAGACAAACACTCTATTCATGCTTCCATGTGCGACTTATTAGGATGCAACACATTATAGTTATGCACGCATCACGCACAACTACATCTCCTATGCGAAACTTATTATAGTAGATGATAAAATAGTTTGAAAACGTGATCAAATAATTTATAATTTACATTAAAAGAGTCACACAATTCATTTAACTTAGCAAATTTGACCTCACAATTCATTTATTAATTTCGATTACATGCCATACATGTCTATCAAAATGACAACAATGGAAAGTGATAAGATAATCATTAATAGTGAAAGTGAAACATCTAATATTGAGACAGACACTGACAACACCGCATCACCTTCAAATTTCTTCGCAATTAATGGTAATGATTACGATAATGGTGAAGAATCACAAAATGGGAAAGGAAAGTCGAAGAAGGTAAAATAGCAGATTTTAACGTTGATGATGATTATGATAATACTAATAAAGAAGATATTTTGTTGGACGCTTGGGAAAAGAAAAGAAAGAGACATGGAAAGTTGACACTTTCATCTAAAAAACTTAGTTTATTATCTTTTAAAATGTTAATAAACTTGTTATAAAAAAAAATGTTAATAAACTAACTTGTAATTAATTAAATTAGTAATGAATATATTCATCAAATACTAAAATATAATTTAATAAAAAATAAAAGACAATAAAAAAGGAAAATTAAGGAGTTACTTAATAATTTTCTTGCTTTTGTTTGATATTTAAAATCTCAAAAGCATTGATATTTTTATAAAAAATTATTTCAAAGAGTTATATGATAAATTAATGACTCAAAATGATTTTATAAATTTTTTAAATAAGAATGAGATATACTTAAAATCTTCATTTTTCCTCATATCCTAACAATTATTCTCTTGAAAAAAAAAAACCTTTTGTACTTATAAATGTGTAAGAATTAAAATTATTTTTATAAAATGACAAAAAAAAATAAAAAAAAAATAATTAAATAAAATACAGGAGAAAAGTGCAACGAGGTCGTTTCTTTGAGGGGCGGAGAGGATGCTGCTACACTGCTACCCTTTGCTCATAAATATAAAAGGAATTTCATTTCTCAGGTTTTGCTTATATCTCTCTTAACTCTCAATCTTCCTCGGGCCTTCAAGTTATCGGTAACCTCTTCTTGTTTTTTAATCTTATTTTCATTCATCAGAAGATAACATGATCTCTCACAACTCCTCTGTATATTTTACTTTCTGATTTTTTATTTATTTATTTAATTTTTTTTTTTTTTTGTAAACTTGTTTTAGATAACAGGTTATAGTTCGGTTGGGGTTTTGGTTTTAAAATCGAATCTAGCACTGTTAAGAATTTTTCAGGTGCCGAATATTTTTCTGAAATCTTATAGGTTTTGTATACGTTTTGCATTGATAATCGTTCGGTAGATTCAACACACACACAGAGACATACATGTATATTGGATCAGTTTTCGTGTTTTGTTTACATGCAAATGCTTTGTGCATACCTTTTGTGTCATTTCCTTTTCAATGTAATGTCTGGCGATACATTTTCAAGGTCGCTGATTCATCTCTTGATGTCATGCATTTATGTTGTTGTTTAAGATATGTGAGAGTGTGCTGAAAGTAATACAGATTGAATTAATTAACCAGTGTTTAGGTCTTAATTCATGCTCAGAGCTGAAGCCTTGCTTGAAGGTCAACATGGGATTTGATAACGAGTGCATAGTGAATATTCAATCTCTTGCTGGAGAGTACTTCTGTCCCGTTTGTCGCCTGCTTGTGTTTCCAAATGAAGCTTTGCAGTCACAATGTACTCATTTATACTGCAAGCCGTGTTTGACGTACGTTGTGAGCACTACTAGGGCTTGCCCGTATGATGGTTACTTGGTCACCGAGGCGGATTCCAAGGTTCTTTTCCTGCTGCTCATTCCAAAATGTATTTTTTTCCTATGTATTTATGAATTTGTATTTGCATGTCTTAATTGCAGCCTCTGACGGAGTCAAATAAGACACTTGCTGAAACTATTGGAAAAATAGCGGTTCATTGTCTATATCATAGGAGCGGATGCACATGGCAAGGAACTTTGTCTGAGTGTACATCTCATTGTTCTGGATGTGCTTTTGGTAGTTCTCCTGTTGTTTGCAACAGGTGTGGGATTCAAATAGTGCATCGCCAAGTACAAGAACACGCACAAACTTGTCCTGTATGTGCCATTTGTAAAAATATTAATTCCTTCCATCTATTTCTGGGAGGCTGGTTCTAACCATTATTGATTGGCAGGGTGTGCAAGGTCAGGTGCAACAGGCGGCCATTACCCCAGATCCTTCAGCCACTAATGCTACTATTGCTTCAACTGATCAAATCCAGGCTGCTGCTCCTGTTGGAGCAATGGCTTCACAAGCTCTGACTTCTCAAACTGCTGCTACAGCTACTGCACCTGGGCAGGTTTCAAATCAGCTATCCAACCCATCTTCTCAAAATCAAGCTTTAGTTCAAACTGTTGTGCAGCCAACTGCAGAGCAATGGTATCAGCAGCAACAATATCAACAATACTACCAGCAATACCCTGGACAAGACCCATATCAACAGCAGTATCAACAATACTACCCCTATCAACAGTCTGTAGTTCCACAATACCAGCAGGCCTATGGCCAGCCCCAACCTCAGCCCCAGGCCCAACCCCAACCCCAACCTCAGCCCCAGCCCCAGGCCCAGCCCCAAACCCAACACCAATCTCAGCATCAACTTCAACCACAGCCTCCGGCACAAGGACTGTCTCAACCGCTTTCACATATTCCAGCTCCTGTGACCCCACAGTCTCAGATGCAAGTTCACCAACAACCACAGCAGCTTCAACCTGCTGTACAGCCACATGGTCAGATGAGTCTCCCACCAGGCCACGGTCAAGCTCTCCCTCAGTCTCAGCCCCAGTCTTATCCTTACCCACAAGTTCAGCCTCAATCTGTCCAACCTCAACCCCAACAACATATGCAAATGCCTCCTTATCAGCAGCCTCATCCTCAAACACAGCATTCACAGCCTCAAATTCAACAATCAGTTCAGAAGTATCCTGTTCCTCAAACTCAAGTTTATCCACAACAGCAACCTAATGCTCCAGTTCAACATCTTTCCCAGCCCCAAATGCATCCTCACCAACCCCTGACTCCTAATGTCCAGACTCAAGTGCAAAATGCATCGTCACATGCGGTGACAGGTCATAACTCGTATCCCCAACCTCTGCCTCACCAGAATATGCAGCCAGGAGCCCCTCAACATACTATGCACATGCATCCTCAAAGTGGGCCTCAACACCAGGCCCAGCATCCTATCCAGGGGCAGAATCAGTTTCCTCAGCAAATCCCAATGATGCGTCCAACTCAATCACGTGCTATGTTTCCTAATCAGCAACAGCCTGTTCAAGGCCAAAGTACCCCTTCTTTGCAACAGCAGCCGGTGTATACTCATAATCAACAACCTGGCCAAATCAACCAACGTCCTATTTTGCAACCAGGTCAACAAATATTGCCTCAGCAACCATTTGCACAACACCAGATGCCTATGGCATCTTATTTACGACCCCAAGGTTCAGCACAATCTTTTCCCAAGCATGGTTATCCACAGTCACAGGGTAATACTGCACTAGCAAATAGCGCTCAGCAAAGTCTATCTCAAAATGCTGTAGGAAGGCCTTTAAATCCCAATCATGCGGGGCACAAACAGCCATTTGCACAATCTGCCAATGCCATTCCAGTTAGACCAGGGCAAAATGGTGCTAGCTACCTGCCTGAAAATCAGAATTTGTTGGTTGGGACCAATAATCGACTACAATCTGAATCTAGGGCACCAGAACCGATTGAAAGACAAGGCCATGTCGTTGAGCAACAAACTGACTCTGCCTCCGGTAAGCTTGGTAAAATTTTTAAGGATTTGGACACACTTTCTGGATCAGGAAATGAGTTGAAATCTGAAAAAGTTGAAACAGATTTGAAACCAATTGAGATTGGGAATAAGCAAAATAATGAAGATCCACACTCTGTGAAGACTTTAGGCCCAAATGCCAATACATTAGATAATGGTGATTCAGTGAATAAGAATCTTGGGAAGGGAGAGGCTGCTGAAAGCACTTGGAAGCCTTTAAGTGGTAATAAATCAGGCAGTACAATGCCTGGGATTCAAAATGATAGTAATGAGCATTCTGTTGTCCAAGGCAATGAGATTCAAGATGGACCTCCGCTGAAGATAGAGACAAATCTCTCTGAGTCAGAGGCTGATAAACTGCGTAATGATGATACATGTATTCCAAGACCTCCATCTAGTGTTGACAATCCAATATCAGCTGTTCAGCAACCAACGATAAATTATGGGCCTGCTGCTGTCCAGAAGAAGTCTTCTGCAATGTTAGCATCACAATTACCACATCCAGCAGCAAATCAGCCACTTTCTGCAAGGCACTCTTCAACTCTTATCAGGAATCATGGACCTGCCCATGCTCCTCATTCGGGACAGCCCTTAACAGAGAATTTTCAGCCAACCATGTTCAAGCAACCGCAGGGTTCTGACATCCAGTTTAATACTCCAGGGCGAAACTTTCAACCTCAGTCTCTTGGACCCTCAGGGCCACATAACCAAGTCCATGATCCTCCTTTCCATGCTGGAGCATCCAATTTGTCTCGTTTTGGAGGGCCACAGTTCGGTGCACCACCTCCTGGTGATATGCATAGTGGAATAACAGCCAACTTACCACCACATGCTCCTGAAGGTTTTGGTTTGCATGATGAAAGGTTCAAATCTTTCCAGGTTCCAAGTCAACAAAATATTGATCGAAGAGAGTTTGAAGATGATCTGAAGAAATTCTCTAGGCCACCTTTGGATGCTGATCCGGTTTCTAAATTCGGAAATTATTCATTAGGTCCACATGAAGCTGGAAAGAGACCGGTTGGTTTTCATGATGATGCCTTTAAGAAAACAGGTTATCCTGGACTAGGTCCTGGTTATGGGAGACATCATGTGGATGGAATGGCTCCCAGGAGTCCTGTTAGTGAATATGCTGAGATGAATCCCCGGAGATTGGGGCCACTCTCCGGTGGTCTTGTTAGTAAGTCGGATATAGATGATTTTGGTGGCAGAGCTGCACATCGTTTTGGTGAGTCAGTTGGCATTGCATTCCGTGATAGTCGGTTTCCACATCTGCCTAGGCATTTGCATAGAGATGAGTTTGAGGGTTTTCGTAATTTTCGAATGGGGGAACATCCAAGGAGTGGTGATTTCATTGGTCAAGACGAATTTGCTGCCCATTTTCGAAGTGGTGAACATTTGGGTCCGCATAATTTTCCTAGACATTTGCAGCTTGGAGAGCCTATTGGTTTTGGCCCCCATCCTGGTCATATGCGAGCAGTTGAACTTGGTGGTTCTCGAAATTTTGAATCTTTCAGCAAAGGAAACAGGGCTGGTCATCCGCAGCTTGGTGAGCCTGGGTTCAGGAGCAGCTTTTCCCTTCCAGGATTTCCTAATGATGGTGGATTTTTAACAGTAAAGTTTTGATTACCCACACATTCATATTTCTGTTTAATATTATAATTATATAGGTAAAAGTTAAAGACTTCGAAGTTGAGTCAATGGAATGTGGTCTGGGGGAATATAGTGATGTTTTCTTTGTGAATTGACTGCAATACCCAAGAGGTAGTTTTGAGATTTTAATTTATTTTATTTCTTTTATGTGTAATATATTACTTTTGTATTTTTCAGGGAGATACCAGGTCGTTGGATAATATGAGGAGAAGGAAGGCTGCTAGCATGGGGTGGTGCCGGATATGTAAAGTTGACTGTGAAACGGTTGAAGGTTTGGATTTGCATTCTCAAACAAGGGAGCACCAGAAGATGGCCATGGATATAGTTAAAACAATCAAACAAAATGCGAAGAAACAGAAATTGTAGGGTTTTTTTGTAGTCGCCATTATTGCTGTTTGATACTTCTCAAAAAAGTTAAGCTTTCCTTTGGGAGATAAACCCATGTTATTTCATAACGCATGCTTCTTTTGTTTTGTAGAATACCCAGTGAACAATCCTCAGTTGAAGATGGAAACAAGACAAGGAATACTGGTTTTGAGGGTCGTGGAAATAAGCATTGAGTAGTTGTGGTTTGTTGTGAATCTGAAATGCTCTCCTGCAGTTTTCATCAAAAGGTATTGCTATGGTATTATTGCATTTAACAACTTCATACCCATTTCCTACTTTCAAAGTTATCTATGTAATTCATGTCATTTCAGGTTGCTGCCATCATGTTAAAGGATACGTTTTTCAGATGTGAAGTACGCGGCAGTTAAGTTTGTTGGCTTTTGAATTTGAATCCCTACTTTATATCTAGAATAGTTGTCTCAACCTTGGTTCTATGTTAATGGTTTCTGTCATTTCATTCTGCATATGTTGTTTACATGCTATTGGTAAGTACAATTTCTATGGATGGCAATCTTTTGACTTTCTTAGAAGCCTCCTATTGATGGCTGTTCATTGATGGTAACTGAATGTCCTAGTCCGGTTTTATTTAGGTTTTTCCCTGGTTATTTTTTCTTGATAAACATTATGGAATTTCCAATATTCTGTGCTTATATCTATAGTCTATGTATACTATTATAGAAAGGGGATCTCCACTTTCAGTATCTTACATATTTTTCCTAAAAGCCCAATATTTTCTTTTTTACTGTAGCTAAAGAGAAAGAGAAAAAGGGGGGAGGGGTATTGTAAATTAACCACAAAGCCATACCACTTAACCCACTCTACTTTAAGGAATTTTTCTTTCAATTATTTTATACAATATAGTTTAGAAGTCAGTTTGCATTCAGTTTTTAGAAAAACTCCATGTCTATAAAATTATATTTCCTCTATACCTACATCACGAGTGCCGTAAGTAATTAGACATTGGTTTCAATGATGTCAAAGGTGCACTTAAGGTGCTAAGGCAAGCTGACAGGGTACTTGCTTTGATGTTTCAGATAAGGCCCTTTCCATTGGGCACTTGCCTTTGCTGCACTAGCAAACTTCTAGGCTATTTTGTTTTGGTGATCCAGATTGCCTATTTAAATTAGCGAACAGCCTGAATCTTGGCTACAATCACTTGAAATGTGCAGGAATTGTGCTGCTTTGGTGATTCCCATGATTCTTATTACAGAAAGAAATAAATTTGTTGCAACTGACCTGCTCAGTTGATGCATGAAACCATATTGCTTAGTCCTCCCCTCCCTCATTCTTTGACATTTTTTATTTTTTTTTTAAATATAAGAATGGTTTAGTCAAGCTGAAACCACTTCTCTAAATTATTCCACTGAAATTATCATTAGCTACTCCCATTCTTACCTAATGTACTAAGTGTGAATCATATCAACTTACTTAGCCATTTCTCTTAATTAAGGAAGTAGTTTATTAGGAAAAAAGCGAACAAATTTATTAGAAAAAATGGTAAGGTTTAGAATGAGATTATATTTGTTGAGGATAACAGAAAGTTTGCTTTAAAAAAGTAAAGAACACAACCATGTTAATTGATTAGCAAATTAATGTTGAGAAGGGAAGACATGAATTGTTATTTAATAAACAAATGAAGAAATAAGCAGTAAATAAAAGGGGGATAGTACATAATTTAGAAAATTAAACGTAGAAAACTAGATCCACCCAGAAAAAAAACTTGAAAACTAGTAAATGAAATATGTACGTTTTTTTGCTATGAATTTTTTGGCTGCCACATCTTTTATTTACGGAACTGAACTAGTTATGACCTTTTATAAGTCTTTATCTTGAATAATTAGTATTTTATTTAAATTTGGTTTTAAGTGATTAAATCACATTGTAATTTTGAATTACTTACAAAAATGCCCTTTCCCTGTAATTTTCTTCTTTTGTTCCCCATATCGGGAGTACTTTTTCGCAACCTCTTGCCTCACGGCAATTGTGGATCTGGTGACTCCTTTGACTACTTTGATTGGGTTCTGGATATCTAATGATGCAAGATTGAGCTATTGTTGCGTATCATCTATTGTTCTTAAATTTTATCATAATTGTAAAATTTAAGGCGCCGGATTCAACTACTTGAGTTGAATCATCCCATTATAGGAATCTTTGGAGAATTACTTAGACCAATATTTTCGATAGTATCCACACAAATCCTAGAATTTCTATGGACTAGGAGCCAGGAGGAGGGATGATGCTGTTTACTCTGTTAGATTGTTGGAATAGCTAGTACTTTGTACTTTCATAATTTCATCTAATATGTAAGAGCTTAACAGCCTTTACTTTGCTTTCCACACTTCATAATTTCATAATGAGCTTGTGCAATATCCACACTTCGAGCCCAAAGGGCTTTTGTGTGAGGAAGTGTGTTAGAGAAAAATATAAAATCATTTAAAAGACCCTCACCCAACACCTTAAGGTTTTGAGTTGAAGTAGTTCTTCACATGGTATCAAAGCTTCAGTGACCATAAGGTCACAAGTTCGATTCTCACCCCCCTTCACTTTTTAGTGGAATTAAAATAAGCACAAGGTAAACCAAAAATTGGGCCTGTGTAATATCCACGCTTCAAGCCTAAAGGGCTCTTGCGTGAGGGGATATCCATATCCACGCTTCAAGCCTAAAGGGCTCTTGCATGAGGGGGTGTATTAGAAAATAATATAAACCATTAAAAAAGCCTTTATCCAACGTCTCAAGGTTTGGGTTAAAGTGGTCCTTTACACTTTCGGTCAACGTGGAGTAAATGATCAAAGCAAAAATGTCTGATAATTAATACAAACTTGGCCATTTTTGGCTTCTATAAAGAAAAAATTAATTTTGATTGATGGGCCGAGTAGAAAAGAATGTGCATTTTGGCACCTTCTCTCACAATTGAACAGTAAGAGGCTATTAGCTAGCTATTCCATATTATTTATTAATAGCTCAATACATTGATGAATCTCGGCCTTGGGAGAGGTAGCTTAATATTTTATGTAGGAGGACAGCAGGGCAGATTGGTGGCTGAATTGACTGGATTTTAACATGATTATTTTGTAACTAGGAAATTTAAACCATGTTTGGTTTAAGATACTAATTATTTAATGAACTTATGGGCTAATCTTGTTAGTTTGCACGGAAATGGATTTGAGTATAAATGTCCAAAACCATACCGGGATAAAACAATTTTTCAAAAAATTTGGTATAGGTTTGTCAGCCCATCAAATAGAAGTGGAAAAATACATGAATATAAGAGTTAGAATATAGTGTTAGGATTGATGTACAATTATTATTATATCTATATGTTTATTTCAGAAAGCATAACAATAATAATAGTTGTATCATTGATCCATGTTAAACATTCAACGAAGTTTTATGCTGGCTTTCGACTGCCTACCATAAATCTAGATTTGGGACCAACTATATAAAATTGTTATAAAGCATGACGTAGACAGAGTTTTAAAAAATAGCATAAGCGACTAAAAGTTAAAAATTGTTGGAATCTGACATTTAGGTGTGTTTAGTTTGGTTAGAAAGTTTGAATTCATGGATGTTATGAGACTAAGGGAACTGAGTCTAGGATTACTTTAGGTTTATGGTAGCATTTCCTGACAGATGGAAAGGATGTATTCATTTCACTAATATAATCTAAGAATATTCAAATATGGTGCACTGGCTTTGATTAAGTAACCTGTAGTCTATATTTGGATTCAGATAATGTGTAGTGGTGATAGTGGCAATAATTTAAAATTGTTTACTTCTAATTTAGAGGTTGTTGGATTTTTTTTATTTTTTTTTGGTATTATTTCCTAGAACCGCTTCTTCCTAGTTAAAGATTTTATCCTCTTTCTGTCACACAATGTTGGGAGCTCTCTTTGAGGCGGTGAGATAGACTTGTTGATTGGCGATTCTGGACTTCAATCTTCTACCTTGTGATTGTGTTTTAATCAGGTTCGTGATTTTCAATCTTAATAATTTATGTTAAAGATTCATTCTTAACTCAAACAAATCCTTAGGCTGACTGTTGAGTTGTCTGTTGAATTCTCCTGTTAGTTTTCCTTATCTAGTCTGATTTGCCTTAGTTATTTTATTTTTACAACGATACAAAATTGATGATCAAGTAGGATAAGTAATCTCACGTCGTGTTGCACTTATTTTGAGAGCGTGAGCCTCGCAAGGTTACTGCCAGCTCAACTTATTTTGAACTCAATTTAGGAACAACCCTCCTCTCAATCCAATTCGCCTTTCAATAAGAGATATAAGTGTTAGGAATTGCTGATTAAATAATGGCAAATTGGTAATGCCTCCCTTGGCTGGTAGTATGTATTTCCTCCAAATAGAGACAGACTAGAGAAAAACCTAACAAGCTTCTAGTGGGAATAAAAGACTTTGGTCAATTTGGAAATAAGTAAATGAGTGAAAGTAATTAACAAATAAATGTTAGAGTTGTTAGGAAAACTTGGAAAGTTATGATTTTAAATGATAAGAGAATTGACTGATGTTTAAATTTTGAATTCGGAGAACTTTTGGACATTAAGTGCATTATTCTTGTCAGCTTATACTGGCCACTATAGCTTTAGGACCATATTATCCGGTTGCAACGTGTAGCCATTGGGGTGGGGGTGGGAGAGAGAGGGGGAGGGAAGATGGTTATAAGCATAGTAAGACATCATATGTTTGTTTCTTACGTCTGCTAAGTTTAGCATTTCTTAAGACTACTTTTTTTTAGGGGGGAGGGGGGGTGTGTGTGTGTGTGTGTGAATCCCAATTATCAAATATCAAGTTTTAAAAATTTCTCCTCAATTTATTTTAATATTTCATAATTGTTTGCTCTCGTATTTTGCCCCATATAAACATAGTTTAAATCTGGTCTGCCATAAGGCCATATAACCATAGGAAGAAAGGACTTTTAGGGTGAAGAAAATTGAAATGCAGCTCATATAGGGCGATAGATAAGGAGACAGAGACGTTTCCGTAAGTTTATTTATAATTTTAAGTAAAATTGAAGAAAGTTACTTTTAGGTGATAATGTATTAGATAAACAATAGCTTTTTTGTCTCTATAAACATAATCTAAACTATCCCTGGCTATTCATTTTGTCTAGATCAACAGTTGTTGGTATTATTAATCTGCCCCATACATGATTAAATTTAAGCAAATCAAATTTCGTACCAGAGGGGAGACTACAAAAATTTCAACCTATAGCCTACTTAAAACACCGATATCAATAGGAGTTCTAAAATTCTTATGGAAGCCCTACCCCGCGAATAAATTTTTGGTGCATCAGATGTATCTAATTGGGTACATTTTTTTTCAAAAGAAGAAACTTTTTTAATGTAGCGGGGAAAAAAAAATTCAAAAGCGGTGAAGTTTTTTCAAATATGAAAAAAATATGTACCGAGTTATGTACATATGATGCACCGAATATTTGTCCCTGCCCCTCCGCCCCAGATCAGCTTGGATTTTTTTTTTGGTTTCTACTGCTTCCATTTTGCTCCATTAATACATCTCGATTCTCTTTTGCGTATTAGCTGTTTCTGCTTTCAAAATTTGTTGCTTTTATTGCTGATTTGAGAATGGTATGTGTGGATTTCGTATGTAATGACTCTTCGGTTTACTTGGTTTACTTGTTAATCTGTACTGATAACTCGCAAATATATAATTAGATCCCCGATGGAGATCGCATAAGCAATCTAGAAGACAATTTTATTATACTCTTAAGTTTTTATACGAAATTGAATTGTGAAGAAAAGTTAAACCCAGAGCTAGTGCCTAGGGGGAAATCTGATTTATGTCCTTTCTGCTGGTTGATAAAATTCCATGAAGATAGAATCTGATAACCTTAAATCCGGTTCGTAGATTCAATGCTGAGAGTGACTCTTCGGAACGTTTGCTTGGCGTAGAATTGTGACTGATTTGAGAATGGTATGTGTGGATTTCGTATGTAATGACTCTTCGGTTTACTTGGTTTCGTTTGTAGTATAGAAAACCAAATCACCCGATTAGAGATGGTAGGGACTTTTTTTTATTTTTTTTTTTATAAAAAGTTAAACCCAGAGCTAGTGCCTAGGAGAAACCCTACAAAGACAACTTTCAGATTTACAGACAAATGGTCAACTACCAAATTAAAACAAAAAAGGTTCCAAAAAGGAACTGTACTCACGGGGGAGAGGAAAAAACCTCAACTCTCCACCCTTGCAGCTTTTTCTAACTTGCTAAAGAGTCAGACCTCGTTCTTTTCTATAGGAAAAAAATCCACAAGAACCTGGTCAAAGCCCGCAGCTCTGGTTTTAATCAAATCAATTAAACTAGCCAACCCACAAGCAGAAATATCAGACTCAAGACAAAGGATGGCTTCTTTAGAGATGGTAGGGATTTACAAAGGCTATTTTTCATGATTTTTCAATTACAAATTGTTGATTGTGGCTTGTCTTCTTGAGACTTAGCATAGACATTCCCAAATTTTATTGGCTCATTGACCCATCTAGATATAAAATAAAATTGGGTAAAGTGTGTGTCATTTTAAAGGATGTAAAATTGTGTCATTTTAAGAGAGAGAAAGAGATAGATAAAGGAGGAGAGAGAGTTGACAAAAAAAAATAAAGGTGTGGGTTCCACCTCTTTGTGAGAGTGAAAGGATATAAGTTGTGTCATTTAAAAGGATAAACATTTTTCCCAATAAAATTACTAATGTTATTTATGATGTCTAGCCTAGTGGCCTTCCACGGCTTTAATTAAAAAGAGTAAAACTCATTTTAGGTCTAACAAAAAAAATACGGTTCCCACTTCTGTTCTTTACCAAAAAAGAAAAAAAATATTAAACTTTTGGTCCTTATCCAATTCCAATTTTTTGAAAATGTGGTTCTTTAGAAATTTAATGAAAATCTAATTTAGTCTCTAAAAAAGGACTAATATGGGTATTTTTTTTGTAAAGGATAAAAGTGAGGATTGTATTTTTTGTTAGGGATCCAAAAGGGGCTTCACTTTAAAAAAAATAAAATAGAATAGCATTTCACTCCTTTTGTGAAATTAATCCCAGATATTTAGAGTATCTTTTATCTAAACAAATACATTGAATCTTGATCTACATCTCTTGTAGGAGCAAACTCACACTTCATATCACCCATTCATGATCTGACTTAATCTAAATCCTTTAGACTCAAAACATGCTTATCCACAATTCTAGCTTTATGTTAACATAGTTTAATGAAGATTGATAACTTAGGGTAAAAAATATAATTGTCAATTTTTCGGATCGATTATAATGGATAAAAAATCATATTAAATTAATAATTTTATATTTAGGAAGTGAATACTTTTACTCTTGAATTGAGTCTTTAAATCAGGAATGTAAATGGATTATCTGGCCTAATAGAGGCTCTCAGCTCGACCTATATCAGGCTAGGCTGCATTTATTATATATAATCAAATAGAATTGGTCACAAAAAAAGTCTATTTAGAAAGCAAGCCATGGCCTTTCTTTTATGGGAAAAATGTTTGTTCATTTAAAGGATATTGTGACACCCAAGTTATGTTACACCCATGTGACACCCAGTCAATCTTACAGTTAGATCGCTTATGTTGATCCAACGGTTATATTAATTTCCATCTTTGTATAGTCATGATTTCTTAAATTTAAAGTGAAAGCATTAAATATGAAAAATCATAACCATACAAAGGTAGAAATAAATATAAAATATTAAATTTGGAAAATCATGACCAATTTATTTATTACATTAATAATAAGTTTGACTCAATAAATTATAATTGTTGATCCCTTAAAGGATATTGTGCTGTGTAATTTTAGAGCCTAACTATTGATTTCTATCAATCAATGGTTATAATTTATTGAGTCAAATTTATTAATTAATTAATAATAAGTTTGACTCAATAAATTATAATTGTTGATTGACGGAAATCAACAGTTATAGTTTAAAATGATAACGTTATATCCTTTAACAAGACAAACATTTTTGTATTTTTTATATGCCGGGCCTATAAGCCAACAGTTTGAGTTATATTATATTATTTATTTTAAATAAAATAAATAAATTATTATTTTAATGATTTTGAATATTAAAATAATATTATTTTAATTATTGAATATATGCTCTCTATCAAGGTTTTTGTTTTTTTAAATATAAGTCTTGTCAGACTTATAATTTGGGTTTACACAGTTTGACAGACTAGGTCAGCTCTAAAGTATTTTACACAAATTTGGTCTATTTAAGTCAAAGCTTAGCCCAATATAATCTATTTAAGCCCCTACTTTCAATTTATATATTTTAATGATTAATTTTTCATTAATTGAGTTTTTGATTTAGAACTGGTTGTACCCTGCTGGTGGGGTGGGAAGCTCTTGTGTGGGATGCGCTAGGGTACATGGTGTCTGTCTTCAAAAAATTCAGTGGTAGCATGTCTGAATTTTTTTGTTTAATTGAAGGTACAGGCGCTAGCCGCAAGTGTCTCGTCGTGGAGATGCCATGTGTCATTTTGCACCTAAAATGTTTTTCTTTCTTTCTTTTTTACCAAAATGGGTCGATGAGCCAATTTTATCTCTTTTTAAAACGGCAGCATTAGACTTTCAATTCGAATTTTGGTGGGGTGTCCTTAATTTTTTCAAAAACCACAAATAAACCGTTATGCTAACATCGGTAATCACGTATTATACCTGTATTGATTATTACAACTTACAATTCACAATCTCTAATTTGTTTGTATTATTTTAATTATTTTAATTTTTCATTCTCATAATATACAAATTATAGAATAATCAATAATAATTTGAATTCCAGATAATTTTTTAATTTTTTTAAAAGATAAATAAACAAATTAGTAACTATCATGTTTATTAATTAGATTATAAGGTAAGACTTTTGTAAATTTATGCATGGAATTAGTTTGTTTATAAATTTTGAAAAGTTTAAGGCATTTCATCTCATTGATAAGTTTGAAATGTTTTTATCAAAAGGTTTGATGTTAGTCCTTTTAAAAGATATAGAGTTGTGTCATTTTATGTGAAAAAGATACAAGCAATAGAAATTATGGAGGGAAAAGTGGGTTATTTTTATTTTAAATTAAGAAAATAGTATTTTGTGTCTTTTTCTCACTTAAAATGACACAATTGCATGTTCTTTAAAATGACAAATATTTTTCCTTTATCAAAATGAGATAAAGTTTAGGGGTTGCTTAAACATTTTTCCCGTGTCATTCATCTTGTCAGCAGTATATGATTTTATTTTCTATTCTCGTTTTGATGAACTGAGTGTTTGTGATGGATACTTTGATTTTTGAATGAAATTTTTTGCCTTGCCTTTAGTGCCGAAGACATTCGAGTGAGGAGTGCAAAGGAGAAAATATTAATGAACTAAGTAACATCAATAAACACTGGTGTCTATGCAATACAAGTCAGTATAATGGGTTGGTAAGGTTGGAGTGTTTCATTTATATTTTTTACTGTAGAACGACGCCCATAATTTTTTGGGACCCAAAAGAATGAAAGAAAAATAAAGAAACAACTAAGACATGAACCAGGGTGGAGGCCATAACAAGGGACAATGACCATATTGCCACTTCTGGATGTCTGTAATTTGCCACGTATTAGCATTCTGTCATTTTAGTTGGGCAGTCCAGCGAGAATGGTTAACCATTCAGATGCTGACACGTGTTCAGTTCATTCCCGCTTGTCAGACTAGCAAGACTGTGACGTATCATTTTGGCAAAAAAAAAATTCAGGGCAATCAGGTAAATTTTTATTAAAGAAGTGGCAATATGGTCAATGTCTCCCATAACAATATCACCATGCAGAAGGTGTAGAAGCTCAGGAAGAGGCAGGACCCATTCTCTGAGTCCAAAATCATGGTTGTAGCTCCATTTATCTATCCAATCAGCAGCCCTTTGGGATTTCCTTTGGAAGCTTCATCAGTATTCAATCCTACATGACTCGGCTGCACCAATCTTCACGAATATATTGTGCTGCTTTTTGGGGAGAAATTAATAAATGTTGTGACTTTTATTTTCAGGGTTGCATTGTAAACACCAAACAGTCAACTTCTATGTTGTGTTCTTGATTGAACGGGAATATTTATTTGAGTTCACAAGAAAAAAGTTTTAAGTGATATTACTAAGTCAAGTGTAAATGTTGTGTAGAAATATGATTTGAATTTTGTAGGAATCAATGTTCAACAGCTTTGTTCTTAATAAAAGAAAGTATACACGCATGATCAATTCTAATCAATGTTTTAAGACATGAACGGGTAAAATTGTAAACCTACATTGGTTTAACTAGTTAAACTAGTAATTAAACTAGAGAATTTGAACCCTAGACATGACCAATTTATTATTTGACACGTTGAGAGTTGCAAAAATTGACCAAGTTTTTATCCATATAATTTATTTATTTTTGAAATGCTTTCATAATGTTTTAATACTTTTTAATATATATATATATATATATATATATATATATCTTTTGATAAAAAATTATTGAAAGCATTTCCTTTTAAAAATTATCTAACTATTGTAAAAAAAAAATACTATTAAAGTCATAATAAATAACACAAGTAATAGATAATGAATAAAGAGAATAATGTAATTGATTAATAACGAATCTGTTTAGTACATGTTATTAAAAGAGTATTTAAAGTTCGAGGTTAGCTAGCTAAAATAAAATCAAATACAAGATTTTCAATAATCGAAATTTAGGTAGAAATAAGTTTTTTTAATTGTTAAATCTCAATCAAAATCAAGATCAAATAATACTTTATGGATTCACCTTTTAATTAATTTTCATGATACTCCCCTTAATATGTTAATTCGGGATATGTCTCATTAAAATTTCATTATCCACTAATAATAAATACGAATAACAATATGCTTTTATTGAAAATATAGTTAGGCAAATTGCTGGGATAAAACCACGAACAAAGAAAAAATAGCACTATAGTACTAGCTCCCCCTGTTGGAAATATAAGATTATTAGTTGATGCATTTGAATATATGTGAGTAACGATTTGGTGAGTAAGTTTATGAAACTTGCACAAATTTTCTGATGCTTAACGGATATGATTTAGCGATATAAAATATTTTAAGTACCTTTGTTCTATTATTTGATTGATTCATAAATATTCGGTCTTTCAAATACTTGAGCTGCAGGTCAAGGAACTAAACCTTTCATATAAAACTTTTCCTTGGTGTAATCACGATTTTAGGGAGCTCTTCATTAATTTTATAATATTTAAGTCATCAATATAAACAATAAGGATTTGTTTTTTCTATAGTCAATATAAATAAAATTAAAAAAATCTACAATTAATTTTATAATTTTTCAACCCAAAACGACGTCGCTTTAGGAGTAAACGTAGATAATTTATTTACGTTAGAAACATTAAAACCATACAATAATTATTATAGATTTCGGTCTGAATTTCTTGATGAACACATGCGAACACATGGTGTCCTTCTTTCAACAAAGATTCATTTAGGCAGTTACACCATATTCAATTGAATTGTTTAAGTCTATATATACCTATTTATTTAAGGGTTTTATAAGAGTTATGTTGTAGGAAAAGTGATTGTGTAATGTTATAGAGATTCGTTTTGCGTGCAATTTTTTTTTCTTTTTATATATGTGGGCCCCACAAAATGTTGTGAGTGTAGGAAAGTTTGTCTGATCATGTTAAATGATAGATGATAAACCCTTTATTTAATGAGTTAAACGTCAGTCCTCTTACAGAAAAAATAAAAAACATATGGGCCATCAAATTTTTTTGTGTCAAGAAGAAATGCTTATGTTTTCTGTAACATAATTCTCATTTTACCCTTATTTAATTCAACAAATTCTTCAAAAATTTGGCTCAACATCTACTAAGCATATATAAAGTTTTTCAATTTAATTAAATACTATACTTAATTCCATCTACTATAAGAGAACGTGTCTTTTCATAATCAATATGAGGTTTTTGTGAAAAATATTGTACAACAAAGCATGCCTTATATTTGACAACTTCATTTTGTTTTTGTTTTTTTCATTTTACTTTCTCACATGGATTCATTTGCGCCCTACTCACTGATAGATTAAAAAAATCTAACATTTTGTTCGTGAATTTAATTTAGTTTGGGTTGCTTCTTTCCATTTTGGCCAATAATTCTATCCTCTGTATTCAAAGCACTCTCACTTGTTATATCAAAACACTGTCAATTGTTTATATACAAAGATGGAAATAAATATAACCGTTGGATCAATATAATTGAAAACATTGTTATAATTGTTTTATTTTGGTTTTATATTTTTACATGTAGAGATATTTTAGGTATCCAATACAGGTGCTTCAAATGTATATTTGTTATAATAGAGAGTATTTGCCTCTTTACTATTACCATCTTATTTATTTGCTGCTTTATCTTTTTAAGAAGTGTAAAGTTGTGTCGTTTTAAGAGAGAGAAAGAGATAGATAAAGGAGATGAGAGAATTGACAGAAAAAATGAAGATGTGGGTCCCACCTCTTTGTGAGAATAAAATAATATAAGTTGTGTCATTTTAAAGGATAAACACTTTTACCTTTTAAGAATGTTTTCTTTGGAAACAGGTACTCTGCAACGCTTCAGGCATACCTTGGACTTGATAAATATTGTTTTTTCACTCGTACATCAACCAAGGTATAGGAGCATTTGCAAGTGGTACATGAGTTTAAGTTAACCCTTTTTAAGTTTAATGAATTAATCTAGAAATTAATTTGTTATATATACCTTGCAAATAAATTATGTGTTGAACATCTAGTTGTTTTCTGCAAGTATAATAATGGTGCGTTCTATGTAATTTTTTTTTTTAATTGTATATTTTCTCTCATAATATTGGAAGAAAACAATTTAGCAAGTTTTTGTTTTAAAACATCTTCTATTAGTGGCTCAAGATAATTAATCATGAAAAGAAATTCATTCCCAGCCTATATCCCTTGTCTTTTTTAAACTTATCTTAATGTGTTGCGAATCTTGTGATGTATCAATTGGAATATATAAAGCATATTAAAAACTTCTTAGATGAAAAATATTTGATTATTAACCATAAGCAGTGGTATCATTTTATTAATTTGTCAACTTGATAAATACAAAAGTTATTGTATGTAAAAAAAAAAAAACAAAACATAAAGGGTTTGATAAATGATTCTACCACACCATTATAAGAAAGAAAATGTACTAATAGATAAGTGGTTGAGATATATGTGGAATACCAAATATAAAAAAATACATATAAGAGAATCAATTCTTATATAACTTATGGCAAATTTACTTCACACCTAATTGAGCGCATCTAGCATATTTTTTCACAGCAGTGAGATCACTATACTGACTTCATTGAGTTCGCCGCCATAAAACTCAATGACTACACATACTTGTTCAACACTATACTTCGATTTTGCCCTTAGAAAAGCAACATCGACTCGAACAATTCCGTCTACAAAATAACCATAAATGTTTCAAAAAAGGTAGGCATACAACGTTTTTTATTCAATTCATGTCTCGAATCAAGACTCTACTTTAGGTCCTTAGCTGGAAGACGTGGAAGGGTAGTCGTGTAATATGATCAGAAACACTCCAAGAGACAGACGTTAGGTAGAGGAGATGGAAGACGTTAAGCGATAGTGAGAGAAGAGAAGCGTGAGAAATTGTCACGCTCGCTGCTTCATCTCAGGTAGTCAAAGCGGTGTTCTTTTTTCACATCGGTTTTCCACATTTCTGATGATATACCTTTCGTGGATTAGGACCAGATGACGAAATCCTTCCTGAGATCAAGTTTGGCTCTCGCGAAGCAAGAAGGATTTTCTCAATGCGCTACGCTAATCATCACCATTGTAGAATAATTTTTTTGCAGCAACACATAGAAAGTTAGGATACACATGCGGATTCTAGTGTTAATGTGATTATTGCAAAATTTCTCATCTGCAATAACAGTAGAAGTGACGAACTTATAAGTTATCCATGCATGCAATGTTTTATGAAAATAAATGGTACAAATACAGTAAAATAATAATTATTAAGGCAAACAGCATTCGAGACTAATTGATGGAATTTGGACTTCTTAAAGGATATAAATCAATATTTAAATATCATAAAAAATTGATTCAATTTTATGTCTTTTTTTTGGTAGACAATTTTATATCTTTTAAATTATATAGACTTAGACATGAGTACATTTTAAAGTCTTGGATTTACATATATTTTAATTCTATAATTAATTTTACTATAAATGTTATATAAGAAAGAATAAAATATAATTATAAATAGGAAAACAAATATCTTTCACCTAAAATAATAATTAAAATAAAATATTTATATATATATATATATTATATATATATATAAAGTATATTTTTATTATTATATTTTGTATATAATTCATTGTATATTTATAAAAATATATTTTTTATGCATATTTTTAATTATAATTTTAAATATTGAGCATTTTAATAAAAGAAGAATTTTTAAAATGACATTAATTAGAATTTAATGTGAAACAAAGAGGGGTTATTTAAATGAAAAATATTAATTCTTAGGATTAAGTAATAAACAGGGGCAAAATTGTAATTTGGCAAAAACCGCCCGAGCCTAAAATTAATTTGTGTGTCACGCTACATATGGCCCAATAGTCTAATAATCACACTTAATGTCATATTGGAGAAGTAAAGAATATGAGGTAAAAAATATCCCTCAAAATATCTTAATTAGACAAGTTGCCCACTCTCTCTCGTCATTCTTTCCTCTCCATCGGCTGAACATTCCCCTCTTCGCCTTCATTGTTGGTTTTTTATTTCCTAGAGTTTGAAGCTTTGAAACCAACACCCACTTGATTCTTTCTCTTTTTGCTCATCCCTTTCACTTACCATTATAATGCCACCAAGGAACTAAGGTTAGGGAGAAAGGAACCCAACCAAATATCATACCCATTTTCGTGGCCCCTTGTGGGTGGTAGAAAGGAAGCTTCGAGTTTCTTTAAGGCTTGGAGATTTCTTTTTTCAAATGGTTGGAACTTAGAGGTAAACTTCCTTGGTCATTTTAAGGGGTTTTATAGGTTTTGAGAAATGGATATCTAGGGTTTGACCTTAATATGGGGGATTTCGAAATCTTCATACAGATATGTTCGAATTGATGTTTAATCTTACGGTTTATTGTAGAAGTGTGGTTGGTTGTGTGACAAATGAAACTGAACAACTTGGCATTCTTGAGATTTTAATAAGTATGGTAAGTTCCTAAAACCATGGCATTGTGTTGTTAAATGAATGAACTTGATGGTTTATCAGTAAATTATGTTGTTGATGATTATTCACCTTGTAAATAGGTTGGATTATTGTGGCTTTGTTGATATTGAGAGATTGAGCCAAGAATAGTTGGAGAACAAGTTTTGACAAGGTAAACTCTTGACCTTTAGGGATTTTTTCCCTTGATGTTCCACCACACTCCATGAGGAGTGATGGTTTGTATAACACAAATATGCAGTGGTGTGAAGATTAGGTGTTAATGCTTGAGATTTTGTGTATGAATATGTTATGTTGATTGCACAATTTGATGAATTCCCTGACTAGTTGAATTGTTTGAGCATTCCGATGATGGCTGAAGGGATGGCTTTATTGTGCTTTATACCAGCATTCCAGGAATGGTTGATGGACAAGAGGAATGACTTGGTTGGTGTTGATACACGCAGCATAGATGTGTGATGTTGATTATTGTTAGTATTGTCGCTTCCATACTCAATATGGGGTAAATTAAGTATTACAAAATTTTCACAGAAAAACCCTTCTTTTAGTTTCTAAGTTGTCATTTTAAGCAAACTTTAATATATGAAAAATTAACCAATACATTCAAACAATCCATAACATATAATATATCACAATTATAAAGCTTGTGCTAACACATACAAAATATCAAATAAGCAATTAAAGTGTTAGAAATAAAGAATGAGGGTTTAAAAAAATGCAAACTCAATATATCCTAGTTTGTTCACTACCACTTGTGACCTATGCCCAGATTAAAGCCGATCAATCAATTCTTTCACTATTTGTCAAGCTTCATGGGTGTTTGACAAACCATTACAACTTTTCAAAACTTTGGGCTTTTGGATGCCTTTTACTCAAAATTTACTTAGGCATTTGGGTACCTTTCAAATACAATGGGTCTCGCAACCCTCTGAACTCAATAATACAAAGAAGGAAGTGTTTGGAAATAAATATACACTCTCAAGGTATGTATATACAACTTGAAGCACTATGGGTATACGAATTTTCACAATATGAACTTAAACATGTTTGGTCTTTCACTTATGTCATTTGGAGGAACATGTTGCCATATTTTGTAATTGTAAAGGCAATGGAAGTTGAATATTTTGTTAATTATGTAGAAATGACCATGTATAGCTTAAAGCCAAAGACATTATGAATGTTGATTTTGATTATGTAAAGTTGATGAATCTACGTTCAAGAGAGAACAACGGAGGATATATGACGACTCGACGAATTAACGGTGGGGAGAGAAGAACCAGCATGGCGGAGAAGAAGGAGAGAGAAGACCGAAGAGGATAGGAGGAACCACCACCACAACAAAGGAAATCATCGAATCTGGGAGACTAGGTATGGGTCTGGGAGAAAAAATCGAAAGAGAAAAAGAAGAATAAGGATTCATATTTGAGATATAGTTTTAGAGCTAGGAATGACCCGACGGGATCAACCTCGGGGCAGAATGAGCTTTCAAAATACTAATTTAGACAATATAAATCCATATTTCAATACAATTTTATTTATTTTATATTATTTAAATGTTGATATAAGAGTATTTTTGAGTATTGAATTTATGTATATTTTAATTTTATAATGAATTTTATTGCAACACCATCAAATTAGAATCTCAATTAACCTTCATAATTTTTTTTCCTCTTTAAGATTCTAATATAATGCTATTAAAGGTAAGCAGGTAGAGTATGCAAGGTATAATATCCCATCTCTTTCAAGTAATACATAATTTACAAAGCAAAAATCTGCTCATTTTAATTTACAAAATGAAATATGTACGGGATTTACGAAGAAAAGAGAGTTTTGAATTGAATATATGCTTTCTATAATATATTAACACATTGTTTATGATTTTTTTATTATAATAATAAAATTTCCGTAAGAGATTAAATTTTTTTATGATATAAAATTTGGATAAAGGATTTCTCCGGTCAACGGAGATAAAATTATATTCAGTAAGCTCAAAACGACGGCGTTTTGAGACAGAAATCAAGGTGTTTTTATAATTATGATATATTATAGGATTATATTATGTAAAAAAATTTGTGTCTCATGTGTGATGTGTGTCAATTGGTTTAATTAATAATAAAAAAGGCTTTATGGTAATTGACTTTTTGAATTAATGATAATTGACGTTTTGAAAAATGGTGAGTCTCTGAAAATGCTTATCTCGCATAATTCTCTCCTTCACGGTCTGCCCATAAAAGTTGTATCAGATCCCTGTGATAGACGATACAAGAAAAGCAGAGGGTAAAGACTCTGAGAAACAATCTTCCATCATCAAAGTTCTTCCGCAGTAATGGAGAAATGTACACTTATGTGAAATTCATGAATTCTAAGATCCTGTATCATGTTCTTGAATGGTATTGTTGAACATGAATTATTGAATTAATGATAAAAGTCATATAAACATAAGCATTTTTATTTTATTTTTTTGGTTTGATAACTAATGATGGGCCTAACCTAAAAAAAAAAGGCGTATACAGCTTGAATCCCAAGCCCAAAGAAAGAGGCCTGGCCGGCGTGAACCGCATCCAACACATACAATTTTTCTCTCTCCTCCCCATATCCTCCTTCCTCATCTCAGCGGCGCCAAGTTACAGCACTCCCTCACATCCCACCCTTTTTTTATTTTTATTTTTTTTTCTTTTATTTTTCTTTAAAATCCCCTTTTTTAATTTTTTTATAAAAAAAAGAAGAAGTAATTTTAAGGGTGGGAACGATCTCCAAAATTGAAATCTAAATCTACAACAAACACAACACAAAATGGCATTTCACGTAGCTTGTCCAATTACATGGTAATGTTATGCTATCTATCTCTCTATCTCTTAAATCTCTCTCTCTCTATCTCTCTTTCTCTTTTTCTCTCTTTTTATTTCTCTCATTCTTGTTCGTTCTTCTTTGCAATTACTGATAACTATATATATAGATACATAGATATCTCTTCTCACTCTCTTATTCTTTCGTTCTTTTTCATTTTGTTATTTTCAGTCGCCGAATCTGTTTCTGCACTCTAGGGTTTCCTCGCGCTCTCAATCTACCTAACCCTACCAATGGCTTTCTCCATGACGTTGACGAGCTTCGCGATTTCCTCGCCGACACGCGCAGGGACGACGGCACCGTCCAGGTCGCCGTTCCCAAGGTTGTGCCGCCGCCTCCTCCTCCGCCTGATGGTGTTCCCGTTGGCGGTGACGCTTTGGATGAGTCCGCATCTATGAAGGCCAAGCGCGTCGCACTCCAGCGGAAGGGAGCCGCCGCTATGATTGCTGCCGAGGAGTACGCTCGCCGGTTTGAGTCCGGTGATGTGGCGGTGAGGCTTGTTTTATCCTCTTTTTTTGATTTGAGTGTGTAGTGGAATTATTCAGCTGGTTGAGGATTCTGATTTGATTGACTTGTAGTTGTGTGGCTAATTCTATGTTGTTTCATCTCAAATGTTGAGTTTAGTTGATTGCTGGAAGACTACTAAGTGATTGTGATACGGTAAAATTTTGCTGTTGAATGCATGGCTTGTAAGATTAGGTAGAGTCATTTTAGAGATTATTGTTAGTTTTGGCATATAAATGATATTGATCTTTTAATATTATTGCTAATATTATTATTTTATGTATGTGATGGTATATTGGATCTCGGAAGTAATCATAGTAGTTAATTGCGCCGCAATAGCACCGTGAGCCGCGCTGTATAGGCGTTGCGGTGCCTCGCCGCAAGAAACCGCACCGCGCCGCACTGGAAAGCAATAGCGGCCATTGCGATCGTATTTGCGGTCATATTTATGTCATAAGGCAAAATGTCAATTTTGTCCTAAATTTAAATGTGTAATAGAAATTTTTTAAGGGTTTTTTAGTCTATCCGCGTCTCTATCTGTCACTTCTGCTATTTTGCCTTTAAAAAATGTTTCTTCTTTTTGTCATTATTTCTATCATATATCTATTCCGCTACTTCCGCAACCGCAACCCGCTATAATGCTATAGCGTTTTTTCGAGTTTGCCGCGACATGCAGCAATCCGCATTTGATAACTATGATTGGATCTCGGAGTAATTTTTGCTTTTTGGTTTTTTTTTTTTTTAATTTCTTGAATTGTATTAATACATGTGATTGGATAAACAGGATACATCAGGAAATCTTACCGGAGAAGAACAGGGTCAATCCAATGTTAAAGTCTTTTGTCGAATGTGCAATCGTGTTGAAAACGAAGGAAGTGAGAGAGCAAAAAAGATGCTATCATGCAAAAGTTGTGGTAAGAAATACCATAGGAACTGCTTGAGAAGTTGGGCTCAACATAGAGGTAAGAAGGTATATTTACCCATATATGTTGATATGGTATAAGTGCTATATTTTCTCATTTTATGGGTCTTTTTTACAGATTTATTTCATTGGAGTTCGTGGACCTGTCGTGCTTGCCGAATCTGTGAGGTAATGAGCGATGTGTGATACTAATGAGCTTGTACTTTTTTCATGTAGTGTTTGTTGAAGGCTCTCTTTTTAAATCCTCATGTGAAAATGGTTACTGACTTCAAAATTGATTATGCTCTCAATATAGCTCTTGTATTTAGCAAGAGTATCTTAATATTGCTCTTGCCAGAATGAAAACAGTGTTTTAACAATAGGGTGTTTCATGTTATTTGCTTGATTATGCGGTTTGTAAATCCTGTACTTCTGAAAAAGTTGTTTGACTTCTTATGTCTTTTTATGGTATGAGATGGGAGTTAAGATTTGCATGTTTAATGGAATGAAGTAGGACGTTCGTTCTATTATACATAATCGGAAAGTCTGTAACCCCACCTCTCTCTTTCTATCTAATTTTTTTTACAGGAAAGTCATATTTTATAACGCTATATCATATACATTGGGATGTCTGACTTCATTCAGTTTCATATGTTTATTTTTATCTGGAAATTAAGTTGATTTTGCATTCTATAATTGAGCGATGTTATTCACAGCTTAGCCATGAACATAGTTATAACCTGCTTTCTGTGTGATCAGGTAACCAGTTGGCTTTAATGGCTTGTGGGGGATGGTTAACCCCCTTTTATTCCATACCCTCTAAGTTTCCTGAAAGTCAGCTTATTTCCATGTGAATTGTTTATAGTTCTTCTCATGCTCTGCACCTTGAGGTTCTATGAACATTGACATAAGTCACTGGCTTACTGCCAAATCACATTTTGGGTATATATACTATGTACAGTTTTTTTTTTAGTACAATACTATGTACAGTTTTTGTGTGATAAGTTGAATGTCTTTGGCTGTTGGTAGAGAAGTTGCTAATGCCAGGCACCATTGTTTATTAGAGTTCTTTTAGTCTTATGATTTGTTTGCTTTGTCCAGGCTTGCAGAAGGACTGGTGATCCAAGTAAGTTCATGTTTTGCAAAAGATGCGATGGTGCTTACCATTGTTATTGTCTGCAACCTCCTCATAAGGTAGAGTTTTTATCACATACTGGTGAGCTTGATATTGATTTAATACATACTATTTCATTTATGATTTTGCATTATGCAGAATGTTAGTACTGGGCCCTATTTGTGCCCAAAACACACAAGGTGTCACAGTTGCGGATCCAATGTCCCGGGAAATGGACTAAGTGTGAGGTATGAATTCTGAGTGACTTAGCTTTTGCTTTCAAGGATTAATCCTTAACATCGCTTCCAATATAGCCTTTCTATTATGAATGTGTTGATGCCAGTAGGAATGTTGTAAAATGAAAGCTAAGTTTTATAGTCGAAGCCCATCTTTTTGGTAAAAACAAAGGCAAATTCTTTGTTGGATTCTCATTCAATTATTATCTTATGTTTGTTTTAATTGTTGAGCCTTGGAGCAACCTTACCGTTGCTCCTTGTAATAACGGATTCGAATTTGGGAAACAACTTCTTTGTCAGAATGCAAGGGTAAAATTGTGTAGAATCGATCCTCCTACTTACCCTCGCAAGTCGAGGAGCCTCGTGCACCGGGGTTTATTTTCATTGTTAGCTTTATATTATAAAACATTGCCATGAAGTAGTTTTTACTTTTTCTTAATTGTTCGTTGCTCAACGAGTTTTGGAAATAGTAGAATATTTATGATTGCTGTTTTTCCAATTTGGCAAGTAATGGGTAGTTCTTTTTTTTTTAATTAATAACTTTTTAATACTCTATCTTCATCATCTTTGAAGCATCTAACTGAGTTTTCTTTTTAATTTCTGGCACCTTTAGATCAAATAGGCTACTTAAAGTAGTTTAAAGTTCTCTCTGTCTTTATTTTTTACATGGCACTGGCAGTTAATTCCTCCCCTGCTTTGCAGATTAAGCATATTTTAATTGAGGGGCGGACTTACCATTTTTTAACAAAAATTTATAGGTGGTTTCTGGGATACACCTGCTGTGATGCTTGTGGAAGATTGTTTGTGAAAGGGAATTACTGTCCTGTTTGCTTGAAGGTGCCAGTCTTTTCTCTTGATCTCTTCCTAATCTTCTTTTAGTGTGTGGTTAGTAAAACACAACCATAGTATCATTGGGGCATGTATCTAGAACAGTCTTATTGGGAATTTCTTTGGCGTATTGTCTAATTTTCCAAGGAATTTACCTGCAGAGTCTTTATTTCGTTTAGGATCTTTTGGACCGTGAAACTAATTAAAGCATATGAAACATGTGCGTGATTTGTTTTTTGAAATATTGTCTGGAAATGAATGTGGTACAGGTTTGTATAAGGACCCACGTCCTTCCTGCTTGCTTCTCAAATGTTATGCTGCAATTATGCATAACATAATATATTCAGTTTATTCATTTTGGCTTCACTTCCGTATCTGTTTGTGTCACCTGTATACTGGGCGTTGATACAAAAATAAGCAATGTGGTTGCAGAAAAGGGATTCTGAAAATTCAATGTATGTTTTTGGCTGCTTTTTTTTAGGTTTACAGAGATTCAGAATCAACACCAATGGTTTGCTGTGATATTTGCCAGCGCTGGGTACACTGCCAGTGTGATAATATTAGGTTAGTTTATCTTTTGTATTCATGAAGATTGACTGCTCTCACTGTATCATATGGACTTCTTTCATTTGCAATTCCGGTGTATATATATATATATATATATATATATATATATATATATATATATATAGGGGTAAACATTTCTACAGCTACTTTAGATAAGGTTATCTACAACTACTCCTAAAACTACGTCGTTTTGATTAATGAAGGGTGTTTCTGTAATTTTAGGTGAATTAACGAAGGGTGTTTCCGTAATTTTGTTTATTTTTTATCATATGCATATTACTAAAACACCCTCCATTAAATCACCTAAAATTACAGAAACACCTTTCATTAATCAAAACGACGTAGTTTTGGGAATAGCTGTAGATAACCTTATTTAAAGTGGCTGTAGAAATGTTTTTACCATATATATATATATATATGGGGCAGGATATTCTTACACCGGTGTAAGAATTAAAAAGTCTTACACTCAATCTCGACCATTGATCCACTTGTATCAAATGGCTCACATTACAAAAAAATTTGAGCCCTTTGATAAAAGTGGGATCAACGGACAAGATTGAGAGTGTAACTTACACTGGTGTAAAATGACTGGACGTAAAAATCGGTCCAGTGCATTATGTTCTCCCGCGAGAACACAGTTATAGCAATATTATAACTATGTTCTCCCGGGAGAACACCTATAGAACACCATTGTAATATTTTTGCACTATGTTCTCGCGGGAGAACATAGTTAAAATTCACTCACTGGACAGTCCAGTGATTTAATTTTTTGATATATTATATATATATATATATATATATATATATATATATATATATATGGGGCAGGATATTCTTACACCAGTGTAAGAATTAGAAGTCTTACACTCAATCTTGACCATTGATCCACTCGTATCCAATGGCTCACATTACTAAAAAATTAGAGCCCTTAGATATAAATGGGATCAACGGACAAGATTGAGAGTGTAACTTACACTGGTGTAAAATGATCCTAACCCTATATATATATATATATATGGGGTAGGATCTTTTGACACCAGTGTCAAATTTGAAGTTCGACAACTCGCCTGAGAGCCGTTAGATCAAAAAAGATCAATGGTGTCACATGCTTACAAATCAGAGTCATTGATCTTTTTTGATCTAACGGCTCTCAGACGAGGTGTCAAATTTGAAATTTGACACTAGTGTCAAAGGATCCTACCTCTCTCTCTATATATATATATATATATATATTGAGGTTGTTTTATTATGTTAATGTTATAACCATTGGATTTTGGTGTTTGTTGCTTGGTCCTAATTATTTAATGTCTGGTGGATTAGTCTTTGGATTTTAATCACGCATCTGTATATCTGGAATGGAAGGTATTGTCAATTTTACATGTTGCAGTATACAAGTAACTTGAAATTTTCACTTAAATATAATAAATTTCACTCTTTTCTACCTGTGAAGTACATGTAGATGTTCAGTGTTTGCAGATTATTTTCTTTGAATAAGTTTCTGTTTCGTTTTTTTATTGCTGGAATGGTTGTGCTTGTTGGTTCTTGACCTATAAATAACGAGACAGTCTTGTTTTGGCTGTGAAGTTAGTGGACCTTTCTTGGTTTGCTTATTTTGGGAGAAATGTTTTGCAGTGAAGAAAAATATCTCCATTTTCAAGTGGATGGGAATCTGCAGTATAAATGTCCCACATGTCGTGGAGAATGTTATCAGGTATGCAGTATGCCTTTAATATGTAACTACTGTATGTCCTCCTTGGATAAAACTCTTTGAAATGAGTGATCTATATTTTATTCTCTGCACCTATCGTATATGTATCTGTATGCACCAGGTCAAGGGTCTTGAGGATGCTGTTCAAGAGCTTTGGAGGAGAAGGAATATTGCTGATAAAGATTTAATTTCCAGCTTGAGGGCTGCAGCTGGTTTGCCAACCCAAGAAGAAATATTTTCTATTTCACCATATTCAGATGATGAGGATAGTGGGCCTTTGAAATTAAAGAGTGAATCTGTGCGTTCTTTCAAGTTCTCTCTAAAGAATTTGTCCAATAACTCACCAAAGAAAATGAAAGATTATGGAAAGAAATCTTCAAGCAAAAAGACTGCTAAGAAAAAAGACTCTCCGTCATTTATGACTGGTAAAATTGATGCACACCATAGCTTTGAAGGACAGAGTGATATTAAATCTTTACATAGCTTGGATGATGATAAGAATGATGATATACAATCCCAGAGAAATGAAGGTCCTGATGTTTATTCATCACCTGCCACTGGAAGCCTGAGTCAAACTGAAGTATCTTGCCCTGTTAATCAGCCAGGGATTTTGAAACATAAGTTTGTTGATGAGGTGATGGTCAGTGATGAAGAGAGGAAACCCAGAGTTGTTCGAATTAAAAGCAATAAGGCACATATTCTGGATAGTGAAGAAGAGAGTGGAAAACGTGGTGATAAGACTCAGAGTGTGAAAGGGAAGAAGTTGGTGATAAATTTGGGAGCACGGAAAATTAATGTGGCTAGTTCTCCGCGGTCTGACGCTTCAAGCTGCCAAAGAGATCAAGATCTGGTTACTGTTAATGGTATTCATCAAATGATTTTTTTTTTAATTTATTTTGTTTCCCTTGTCACCTTCTATTAAGTTGAGAAACAGCAATTTTGGGATTTGATTATGTGAAAATGGGTTATGGCTGATTTCTCACTATATATTATGTTGAGAAACGGGGATTATGGGATTTGATTCAGTGAAAGTGGGTTATGGCTGATTTCTCTGTTCATGTCTCTTTTTTCTCCTCATAAAATCAGTGACATGTTTTGTGCAGTTTTAGAACTTACATTTAATTAGCCTTTAGAAATTACTAGTTTGCAACAGCAATTACAGTGATTGTATGATTTGTATCTGCTTCGTGCATGTATGTGTGTGTTCTTTGATGGTTTGATAGCTTTCTTTTGCTTCCTTTCTCTTTCTTGGGTAACTTTTCCAGTTCAACTTTGCTCTCAGGAAATGAGGATATAAGCCTGAGGAAGGGAGACAAGTTTGCATTAGATAGACCCGATAGCACAGCTAGACATATTGAGAGTAAAGGTAGTTTTTTTTTTTTTTAAATCCGTAACAAAGTTTGGCTATTGCTTTCCATTATAAAAAGCATTAACATCTGAAGATATATCTAATGTCTATGAAAGTTGTCTCAGGAAAAAAATAACCTTGGTTCATGTGATTTTCAGCAAACATAGTCGAGTCTGGTCAACCAAAACCTTTAAAGGTTTCGGGAAGAGAAGGAAATTTGATTAAGCTGGGAAAAGTGAAGCCAGATGTTTCTGACTTAAACTTGACCTCTGGTAAAGGCAACTTGTCTGATGGGCGTGAAGTTGTTCCTTTAGAGCGAACTCGCATCCTGCGGGGAAAATGTAGTACTGATGTAGTGAATGATCAAGTTGGAGTAGAGGCTACATCCAGAGGTGAAAGGACGTATTTGGGGAAGCAGTCAGAAGGCAGCTCTGATGCATATGATGAGACAGATGTCAATAATAATCAGACACCTTCACATTCTTTGCCAAAAGATTCTAAACCTTTACTGAGATTTAAATTCAAGAAACCTAGCATTGAAAGTCAAAATTCTCCTCTTCAAGAGGAGAAGACCACAATCAAGGGCCAGAGGTCAAAAAGAAAGAGACCTCCACCTTTTAAGGAGAAAAAACCGTTTAATGAGTCTGAAGATGTAAGTCAATCACATCAAGACAGTGTAATGGATGAGATCATGGATGCAAACTGGATATTGATGAAATTGGGCAATGATGCAATTGGAAAGAGAGTTGAAGTTCATCAGACATCCGACAATTCTTGGTTGGTGCTTTCTATAACTTTTTGTTAATTTTGTCAAAGCAATAGGAAAAGACTAAATATTTAATGATGGCATAAAAGAGGGCATGATGCATTAGTCATTAATTTATTTTTACATGAGCTTCTTCTATTAGTATTTCTTTCTCCCTTATTCCATTTTGAAAAAAATACGCTACTGTGCATTTTATTTATGTATGGACTGTGTAAGTTTTTTCTTTAATTTATGTTGTTTATTAACTTATTTTAAATGATGAGAAATGAAATTATGAATGTATAAAAATAATTTGCATCATTTGTTGCATTATAGTACGGATGAAAATGAACCCTGCTTGTTCATAATTATTTGATCAACACGTTTCTTTTGAATGAGGCTGTTTTGCAGCAAAATCATTCTAGACTTTGTAATGGATTACAGTTTATACCTTTTTACCTCTTCATTTTTGTCCAGGCACAAGGGAGTGGTTACTGACGTAGTTGAAGGCACTTCGAAGTTAAATGTTACCTTAGATGATGGCAAGGTGAAGATCTTGGAACTCAGGAAGCAGGGGGTCCGTTTTGTTCCTCAAAAGCAGAACAGGTCAAAGACATGAACTGAACTTATCCATCCTTGCTGATCATTTTATATGGAGACTTTGTTCGTTGACTTTGAAAATTGTTTCATTTGAGGCCTCTACTTACTGAATTTACTAGCTGCTCATATTGCTGCTGATTTTTGGGTGAAGCATTTTCGATTGGAGCAATTCCAGTTTTCGTGAACGATTTAACCTTGTCCTACTGCAGTCCTTTTCTGGGCTGCGGGTTCTTGATCGCAAATTAGATTTTTCTTGTTTTTCTACATGTATCTGATTTCACAAAGTAAGTAGATTTCTACCTGTGATGTATAGGTCACCATTGCTGTAGAATAGGGAAGCAAGGGAACGTATTAGATGTATGATTTGATGCTACTTGTAGTTTTGTGTATTGCAGGGTTCATTAATTGAGAATATTATCTTGAAAGTTGAAATTGCTGTAATGTTGTCAAAGGACATGGCAGTTGCACACCTTTGTATTTGCACCTCTAAACTTCCCTTCCAATACTTAAGAAGGTATGAACTAAAAAAAGAAAGAAAAAGGTGCTTGGGTAATTGGGTCCAAGGTGCCGGTAATAAGCACGGGCATCCATGAATTAATCGTTCATCAAGCAGATGAGTCTGCACCTTTACGATGGTTTTACTGCATTTTGCGAGCTCAGGGTATTGGTAGTGGTTCCTCATTTTCTTTTGAAGTGTTGAACCACCTAATGGACAACGATCAAATTGTCATGTTTATCTAAAATATTATCAGAATACCACGCTCTAGAATTTTTTTATCAAAATGTCATGTCATCAGTCTCGTTACGTGGTGAGTTAGGATTGGTCACATGACAGCACCAATTAGTATGTGAAATTAAGGGTGTTCATCAACCGATCTAAACCGATTCAAACCGCGGTAACCGAACTGAAAAATAAATAACCGAAAATCGAAAAATAGAAAATCGAAAAAAAACCCGCAGATTTTAATTGGATACCGAAGATTTTAATTGGATTGGATTGATTTTTGGATTGGTTGATGAAAACCGATCCAATCCAAACTGATCAAATATATTAATTTCCCTCTATCTATTTGGGTCTTTTCTTATTCATAGCTCGAAAATTTCTAAATCCAAGACCCATTAACCCATCAACTAAACTCAAGAAAAAAACCTAGTGACATTTCATCAACAAAATTTCATTTATGTAAAACTTCATATCTCATTGCCAAAAAAAAAAAACTGTTTTATCGTTTACTGATGCTTTTGTATTTCAAAAAAAAGTTACAAAACCAATATATATTTAAAAGATGTTATTTGCACAATAATTATGAAACAAATTTTAGAGTTTTGAAAAACCGAAAACCGATCCAATCCAAATCGAAATTTTTTGGATTGGATCCGATCGGATTTGAAAAAAAAAATCAAAACCGAATGGATGATTACATAATCAAACCGAAGGGATTGGATCAGATGACTTTTGCTTCCAAAACCGATCAAATCCAGACTGCGAACACCATTACGTGAAATTTATAATATTAGTATCACCACAAATAACTTGGCTCTCATCGTAAAAATTATTAAACATAAAAGACGATATAATTGATTATTTTATACATGCTAATTGTGAACATTTAATTCTGTCTTAGGTTTTTTTTTCTTTTAAGTGACAAAATTAAAATTAAGTATAAAAAATTTTAAAAAGAAGAAAAGAATAAAAGAAAGGTATAGACTTGATCTATTGTTATACTTGTAAGTTCTACCTTTATTACATAAAGTATTAAAAGAAGAAGAAAAATAAAATAAAAGAAATGTGTACACTCATCGAATTATATTTACTTCATCACCTTTTTATTTTTAATGTTACACGAGTTTTGTACAATTGAGATCTATAAGTCTACTATGTTGTCTCCAGGGATGAAAGTCACTGTATGTCTTATATATCTAGCACAGGTAGAGACCAAGCTAGGGAGCACTATCCCAAGTATGAATGCTAATAGACGATAATGAGGTGTATATGTGCATGTGACTCAAAGATTATAGGCAGAATCACGATACATAAGATGCCCTTCTCTGTTCTTGAAGGGGGTATTTATATGGGGAAAGTATCTCTGGCCGTAGTGGGTAGGTGAAGGGAGGGGCAACCCTTCTCGGGGTGCACTATAGGCGACTGACACTGCTATGGGTCCAGAAGCAGCAGTTGCTGCATCGGAGATAGCAGCGTTGCTGCCCACTCTGTAAAGGGAGTTACTATTTGCTCTAGGGTTGGCATCCCAAGCTGGAGCGCTTTTAATGTGGACCGAGGGCAGTGTAGTCTGTTCCAAAAATAGAAAATTAAAGGGGATAGGGGAGGAAATATAAGAAAAAGGAGGGGTATAAGAGTAACTTTTTTTACCAAAAAAGGTAAAGGACCACAAATTTTTTTATACTCCTGGAGTATATTAAAAAAAGGGAAAAGTCCACCAATGCCCTTGTGGTTTGCTTCAAAATTATCTATGCCCCTATGGTTTTTTTTATCACATATGCCTCCCGTGTTTTGTAAAAAATTAGAAACCACAAGGGCATCTGTGATAAAAAACATACCTTTTTACAAACCACAGGGGATATGTGATAAGAAAAAACCATAAGGACATAACTGATTCTGGAATAAACCATAGGGGCATTGGTGAACTTTTCCCTTAAAAAAATTCCCTAAGGTGAGACATTTTGGTGTCTCACATTGGGGGCACAATCCCCAAGGGGGACAAAAAGGATGGAGAGCCGGTGGTTATAGGTTAGAAAGGCTGACGTGGTGGTGGAAAGGGCTTGGGCTCAAACCATTGATGCTAATAGGGGGCATCCGGAACAAGTCTATATACTTCTAATTTTAATTTTAATAAGGGGAATGTATAATATAGTGATTTTTCATTTTTTATAGATACTAATATTATTTGAAAGGAGTTCCACTCGTAAACAGTGATCAAAATGTCATTGTTTATCAAGTTTTTTATCTAAATGTCACGTGAACAGTGTTATTTTCCAACATGCCACGGGGGCAAATTTGCTGGTCAATGTAGCGAACTCAGTTGGTGTCACGTCTTTAGTGGACACCAAATTCGCTACACGAGATAGCGAACTTGATTGAAATTCATATTCCAACCAAGTTTGCTGTCCAATATTGCGAACTTGGGTTTTTTTTTTACTTTGTACTTGTTATTCACTAAAAATGTGATACGTCAACAAATTGAGTTCGCTATAGTGTCCTTTGAACTTGACCACGTGGCATATTGAAAAAATAACATTATTCGCGTGACATTCAGATAAAAAATTTGGTAAAGAGTGACATTTTGGTCACCGTTACAAAAAAAATTATTTGAAAGTTGCATGCATAAATGCATCGGCAAAACTGGCATGTCACATCCTGGATACCCTGTCTTCCTAAAACACATGCTTACACATTAAATATATTTGCAAAGTAGAGAGTGTGCGTGTGTGTGTGTGAGAGAGAGAGAGAGAGAGAGAGAGAGAGAGAGAGAGAGAGAGAGAGATAGCAGAGAGAAGCCATGAATGCACCTGATCGTTACGAACGTTTCGTCGTCCCTGAAGGCACCAAGAAGTATATCCTTTTCATTTCTTCTATTATTTTCTTCCTTCCTTCATCACTTTCATATTTTTATTTATTATATATTATTTTTAATTTTTTAATTTTAATTTCGTGAAAGGGTCTCTTATGAGAGGGACACCAAGATCATCAATGCTGCTTCCTTCACCGTCGAGAGAGAGGACCACACCATAGGCAACATCCTTCGCATGTAAACCCACTCACTTGATTTTACATCCATAAACCCTAATTTTCTTTTTTCTTTTTATATTAAATTTTGATTTTGGTGGTGTTCAGGCAACTGCACAGAGACCCTAACGTGTTTTTCGCTGGATACAAGCTTCCTCACCCTCTTCAGTACAAAATTATTGTCAGGGTTAGTATCTTTCCCTCCTAATTATCCTTTCTTTTTTTAAATTAATTTGGGATTAGTGTATTGCTTTTATTTTTATAAAATATGAAATTAGGTTGACATGAATTTACTTCCAGTCACAGGATATAGTTAGGGATAAAGAATAAGAAGACTCAAATTACCCTACTTTTATTGGAAACCAGAATTTGGTTAGTAGTTAATTGCGCCGCAATAGTGCTGCGGGCTGCGCCGTATGGGCGTTGCGGTGCCTCACCACAAGAAACCACACCGCGCAGCATCGGAACGCAACAACGGCCATTGTGATCAGAAATCGCGGCCATATTGCACTCATAAGGCAAAATGTCAATTTTGTCCAAAATTTAAATGTGTAACAGAAATTTCTTAAGGGTTTTTTAGTCTATCTGCATCTCTCTCCGTCACTTCTGCTACCTCTGCCTTTGTATTTCTTTTTGTCATTGTTTCTGTCATATATCTATTCTACTATTTCTGCAATAGCAACCCGCTATAACGCTATAGCATTTTTCGGGGTTGGCCGCGACATGCCGCAATCCGCATTTGATAACTTCAACTCGGTTGTTTACGGATTAATAAATATATAAGCATATATATATTGGAGTTGGTTTAAGCCCATTTGGATATTGCCTCAATCTGGGTCCTTTCTAATCTTGTCAATGTCGTATATAACTATATTGACTTCACACTTTCATACATGTGCATTCTGTGGTATTTTTCTCTGTATATCAATCAAGAGTTCTGATTTGTTGTTATTTTTGCAGATACACACCACTAGTCAGTCTTCGCCAATGCAGGCATATAATCAGTCTATTAATGATCTGGACAGAGAACTTGATCATTTGAAGAATGCCTTCGAGGTATAGTGTGTCTAAATTCTTTGACATCATTGATACTTGTTTACTCTCCTATCTTAGGAATTCTTTTAAATATTAAATACAGTATATCAGCCATTAGTAACAGGCTATGCTTAATTCACAGGCCCCATTTCAATATCTTTACTTCCCTATCCTAGAAAGTAGTTGCAGATTTCAGAAATTAGACTATATCATTTGACCCTTTGGGGTTTTAATGCATAGCTTTACCCATGAAGAAATAGGAGATTGACTGAGGTTCATCATTGTAACTCATTTTATGTATTAGAAGCTTGCTTTGTTTTTTGATGTTTCTTTCCCTTCTACGGCACTCAGTATTTTTGGTAAGGCATTCAGAAAAATGTATATATCCAAATAAGGACAACTTCTATATGGGCACTTGGGAGTTGGCTTTTCCTTCTAAAAGAGATTTTGCCTAATTCGGTAATGCAACCTCTTGAATATTAAATAATTACTGATGATTCTCTGGGTTTTATATAGTTCTTTTGAAACATACATAATATTTAATGGTTTCTTGGTGGCTTTTACGGGGTGAAATACTCGCTCCTTCAAGTGGTAGACATCATTATATCATCCCAATGTGTAGAAAATTGGAAAGAATTTTCTGGAACCCATTTGCTTCTTAAAGATGATTGTGGTAATAGTATATGCTATATATGTGCTGGGAAGAGATAATTTCATTATGAATTCTAATAAGTATTCTTATTTGCTTTTTTCTGAGAGTGCCATTAGTAACATATTCAAAATTTTAATTGCAGGCAGAGATGTTGATTGGCCGCGACATGCCACAATCTACATTTGATAACTTCTAATAAGTATTCTTATTTGCTTTTTTTCTGAGAGTGCCATTAGTAACATATTCAAAATTTTAATTGCAGGCGGAGATGTTGAAGTTTTCAAGGGACTATTGATTTACAGTCAAGATGGAAGTTGTGTGGGTTAGAAGCCTTAGCAGATACTGAGATAGCTAGTGGCTCCTGCTAAATGGAATTTAAATAGAATTTTTTTAGTGTTTTATTAAAATGGTTATAGATGGTTTGTGTTGGACTGAGGAATTTTCGCAGTTGTGAACAATTTCATAGGTAACAAAAATGCAGTAACCGGAGGATTTGCACTATATCAAGCTAATTAATTATTTTGGCAACTACTAGTAAATTCCTGTCACGTGGATCTTATATATCATGTAGAGTTATTTATTTACTATAGGAGGGCAATGCCCAAAACCAAAACACAAAGTCTAAACCAAACAATGTCTGGGAAGGCCTATGAGGTCAGCCGAGAACAAATGATTTATCTCGGGTGGGATTTGGTCATAGATATGCAATTCTGCGCCTTTTGTTGAGGGCATTGTTGGCAGGGGTTTTACTTTTTGTAGTTTATTACAGGGTTTATCATCTATCATTTAACATGACTAGAAAAATTTTTCTACACTCACAACATTTTGTGGGGCTTTTCCCCTGCTTTTTGCAGAGAGGCTGATTCGAACCCGCGACCTGACACGCCACGGCAAGCAAGCTTATTTTTTGTAGTTTATTATATTAAGTATAATTTCTCTTTTAGAAAATATAAGCAGTTAGTTGCTTTTAGTATTATACCAATAATCAACCATTGAAGTGTACGGAGACATGTGATTATGGGGCTAATCTGATGATTTAATTTTTCCTTTTTGCTTCTCTACTGAAATTTGTGGAAAGCTATTTTCTTCAAACCCATTAAGGATGAAGTGTACCAATGCACTTATGGCATGCCTTTGGAGACATTACTGCTGAATGCACTCTATTTATTGTAACGTTCTGGTAAAACCTCTTATCAAATTTTACATTTTATCTTTACAATGTGCAATTTTCTGTCCTTGCTACAATTAGCATCTACCTCTAGGTCTAGTCTACCTATACATCTACAGCTACATAATAGAGAAGTCATCATCAAGGCCATCTAATTCTCCTCTAAGTTTGTGTTGTTGGATTATCAATACAGAGACTGTCATTGAGAAGTCTGATCCTGAAAGAACATCACCTATTGGTCCAAGTTCTGGGCAATGCTGCCAGTCATTCATCCCCTTTGTTAATATAGAGTTCACTCCACCTTCTCTTCCCACAATGACCAGTGAGTATTGCCCTTCAAATGATCTGAGAGTGGAAAAGGTCTCAGCTGCATTTGCAAGATGTTTCTCAGTATAGGAAATACGACCTCCAACTATATGCTTTTCATAGAACTGTGCAAAGTATTCATCATCCATCCCCATCTCCTCCTCTTGCTCTGGAAGGCTAACCCTGTAAGCTGCTGCTAATTTTGATGATTCTGCACTCGTATCTACCAGGAATCTTATTACTGTCAGTTTTACTCCTGGATGCCCTGCTACACGACCTGCATAAGCAAGTGCTTCTCTATCATCTTTTCCACCTATGAATATCACTGCCACATTCACTGATTCCTGTGAATTTGATATCTTTGCAATGGATCCAAATCCTCTGTTCACTAGAATCCCCACAGAACAAGGAGCACTCCTCAATACCTGTTTCAACAAAATATCTATTATTGGAGAAGGCACATCATGGTTGAGCTATTAAACACTATTTTGGATAATAATAGATCATGGGAAATACTACTCTCATTTTACATGAGGTAGTTATCTCCTTGTCTCTCACTTCGAAAATCGTGCCCCTTCTTTTTTCTTTTTTTTTAAATAGCGGGCCCTACTTGTATTCTCTCTGTAACATGAGAGAACTACTCTCATTTACATGAGAGTAATATTACCCATAGATCATAGGTTCAAGTTGTATTATTTTTTTACCTTTCGGTTCACATATCTGAACCCTTGATTGCCACTATCCAATTTTCCATCCTGTCGCTGGTTCATGTGGAATGGTAGTATGATGAGGGTAATCATCAAGTCCTCTGCTAAAACACTGATATCCTGTGCCATGTTATTGATTGTGGATACTGCCAATGTTCTTTTCAGAGTAATACCATCACCATCTTCATCTACATAGGCTTGAAACGAGCTGGTTATTTGGTCTCTCATCTCCATCACTGCCTGGTCTTTCACAATTGTTGTATCTACTTCTTCACCCTTCTCTACTGAGGCTGCTAATTGATCAGTTAGTTCAATCATTTCTGCAACATATACTAGAATGCCAGGGTCTGCTGTCCCTCTTGAGATCTCCATGAAGTTGATGGAAGCAGGAACATTCTCAGGTCCATGAACGCACAGGAGTACCCTTAGCTCACTTAATGGGTCAAGCAATTGCAGGGCCATGCGATGAGTAGGTACCCTCTTCCTGGCACGTTTGATGATATGTGCCACAACTATGGGGGCAGGCAACAGTGAGATAAATACTGTGATTACCATACCAATGCTGGTGGAAATACTGCTGATGCCACAACCCATCTGGTAATAGAAGGACAAGCTATGAGATTGATTTAATGTTAAGGGTTTATCATCTATAATTTAACATGACACCAGAAAATTTTTCCTACACTCACAACATTTTGTGGGACCCGCAGCAAAAAAAAAAAAATTCTGGCACGCAAAACGAATCTCTATAACATAACACAATCACTTTTCCTATAACATAACTTTTATAAAACCCTAATGTTAAACATGATTTCAGTTATTTTTGTCACAATTCTGAAAAAAGTGTAGCTATTACCCAGTTATCTCTTTCTGCTGCATGTATCTTTAGTTTTAACAATTGTAAGTGACTCTATAAACCCTTCCTAACCTCTCAAGATCATATATTTCTGTGGTAATACCATTTATGGAGAAATAGATTCAAAGAAAATACATAACTTATGCCTTTTGTCTGCATAATGCTCTTATCCTTGATTTTCAAATGACATAGATTTCCGTATGTACAGCTAGCAAGATTCAAAGGTCTTTCAAATGCATAATATTTCTAATGAAGTGGAAGAAGAACCATGCCTTTATCTGGGTTACTAGCATGCTGCTATGTCAATTCACACATAAAATAGAAACTTTTGACACTCAACATACATGCTGGCAGTTGACATCACTTGGAGACATCATAAAAGTTTATCATGCTAGAAATTTGAACTGACACATGAAGGAAAGGGCCAGGCAGCTATTTGAAATAGTGAAGAAATACTTGCCACTTTGATAGCCAAGTACATATGAAATTGGCCCTTGATGGTGAGAAGCAATCCAATTGCAACTGAGTCAGGCCAGTGAAAGCCAAGCATTGCCCCAGAAATAACTGTTCCGGCAACTTTACCTATTACAATTACAAACATGGATAGAAGTAATCTTAACCATGTTACTATCTGTCCAACCTCGAACCTCCTGAAATCAGATGCGCACCCCACCCACAAGAAAAAGATGGGAAAGAAGATAATGTTCAGCATATAGTTGATTTTGCTAATAACCCATTTGGAAACTCTTCCCTCCCGGGGAAGACAAACCCCTGTCATAAAAGCACTTAGAATTGGACTATAATTGTATAGAGTTGAGGAGGCACAAATCATGATCATGAAGGCAATTGACAGTACCAGGTGTGAACCTTTCATGGGTTTCCCTTCAGGGTTTTCATTGTTGACCCAGTTCATAAAAACTGGTGAAACCATGGCTGTGAATATTGTCTGTCCAAGAACTGCACACCCCATTGCAATGGCGGTATGAACACGATGCGTTTCTTCAAGATCATTGCAAAATGTATCCAATGGCATAACAATGTAGCCAAGTGAAAGAAGTAAAGAGCACATGCAATCTGAGTGCATCCCTGCTGCTATGACAAGCTTTCCAATATCAGATTTTCCTATTTTGAGTTGAGTTATTAGACGGGTCAGAACTGGTGATGCTGTGCTTGAAAGGAGAATACAAAAGCAAAGGGTGAATTGTAGTCTATAGTTGCTTCCAAAGTAATGCAGAATTGGTATTAAGGAAAGTGCTAGGATGAAAGTTGAGATTATTCCTGCATAAGCAACTTTAACATCCCTAGTTGGTCTTTTGAAGAGTACATAAGGATCCATTTCTATTCCCAAAGTAAACATGTAACACATCATGCCAAAATCAATGATGATTTCGAAGTTATGATTGAATTCCCCATATAGCCTACGTAAAAAAGGTACATTTCCCATAATTAGTCCTACCTGCATAAACATGAACAACAATCAGAAACTTTATTAATATTGTTATATTTTTTCAGTTTTCTTATTCATTATGAGAGGGAGACACTTACAATTAAATCAGAAGTAATGCGAGGTTGTTTATAAGGCTTTAATATTAAATGTAAAATATTGCACATGATCACCATAGCCATAAACATAGCGAAATTTTTCCCTACTTGAAACATGAGGTTGGCTAGCCTCAGTGAACATTGGGTTATCGCCATTTACACACAAAAAACCAACTTGAGGTTTGATTACGTAGTGTATGTATATGTATCTTGCTTTTCTTTTTTTCTCTAGCATAAGCATACCCTCGTATATTTCTTCTTTACAGTTTCATCAACAAGTGCACAAATTTTCCTTCCCATTTTTTGTTTTGCTGATGAATGATGATCAATGTTCGGCCAAAGGTTTTTCGAGAAGCGAGTGGTCCTTATTAATAGCTTACTTTAAGGAGAGAATAGAGGAACACTCTCATATGTATGACACGTAATTGGAGGATTTGGATAATCAACCGAAAAACATGGAAATGTCCATCTTTTATTTGGAAATGCCATGCCATGGTGCCCCATCTTTTTAAAAAATTTGCATGTACTCTTTTATTATTAATTTGAAGTAGGAAAAGTTCACCAATGCTCTCGTGGTTTGCTTTAGAATCATCTATGTACCTGCGATTTTTTTTTTATCACATATGCACCTGTGTTTTCTAAAAAATAAAAAATCACAGGGATATAAGTGATTCCGGAAGAAATTACAGGGACATTGGTGAACTTTTTTCTTTAAAGTAATATAATAACATAAGAATGCCAGGTGCCCCATTTTTTTTTTTCTATTGGAGTTTAAAAATAGAGTTAGGATCATTTGATTCCGGCGTTAAATTTGAAATTTGACAAAAGTTTGTGAGAGCGATCAAAAAAGATCAACGACTCTGATTTGTAAACATGTGACACCGTTGATCTTTTTTGATTTAACGACTCTCAGAACCCGTGTCAAATTTATCGGTGTCAAAGGATACTACCTCTTAAAAATATACACCCTTTATATTCTGGAGTGTATGATTTGATACATTTCTTAGTTATTTAGCACATGTCATCACCAAAACCGCATAATTTTTTTTTTCTTCATTTTTCATCAAATTTATGTCATTTTGAGGGGTGCATACAATGTGTTATAAAATTCACCAAATAAATAGATGCAAGACAGATTTTATATTACAAAGAAGCTGATGGTAACAGTGTGACACAAAGAAGGAGCTGTCGTAATAAAAAAGAGAAGACTATAAATACAAAAACAACCTCAAAGATGTTGAAAAGAGAGACAGAGACACAGAGACAGAAACATAAACAGGGGACTCGGAGACAACAAAAACAATAGCCTTTCATTCACCGCTCCGAATTCCGCTGTTCTAGGAATACCAATCTCTCTCTCTCTCTTCCAATCTGCGATCAATCCCTTTGCAATTCCATCGTCATTGAATGCAAACATCGAACTCTTCTTCTGTTGAATTCGAATATATAACAAATTTGAAAATAAAAGAGGAAAATGAGCGTGATATCTCGGAATATATGGCCAGTTTGCGGAAGCTTGTGCTGCTTTTGCCCTGCGTTGCGAGAGAGATCAAGACATCCCATTAAGCGTTACAAGCATTTGCTTGCTGATATATTTCCTCGTACACCGGTTTGTTCCTTCCATTTTTATTCATTTCTAATTGTAATTGTAATTGCTGATATATTTGTAAGGCTTTAATAGTTCTCATGTCGCTGCAGATGGAAAAATGTGCAGCAACACTTATTTTCACCGGGATATGACTCTGTATCCTGATGTGTTTTCTTTTTTAGGCCAGGTTACTGCCGCGTCGTATCCTAGTGTTAATAGTTTGCTGCAACTTTTCTCGTCAGCAGCGACAGCAGAAACGAGAAGCTATATTTTTAATCATGTTTTTTTCTTTTTCTTTTTCCCGTGTTGTTGTTGTTGTAGGAAGAGGAACCTAATGACCGTAAGATCAGCAAGTTATGTGAGTATGCAGCAAAAAATCCTCTCCGCGTTCCTAAGGTATATATATCATATCATATCATATCAAATAATGTGATGCAATGCAATGCAACTTTTATTCATTTATGCTCAAATGGTTCTTTTATTTTGTATTGTATCTGATCTTCTTATATTGATAAAATTATTTACTGTATTTTCTTTGTTTGTTTCAGATAACAAGCTATCTTGAGCAAAGGTGTTATAGAGAGTTGAGAAGTGAGAACTACCAATCTGTTAAAGTTGTCATTTGCATTTACAGGAAGTTGTTGATTTCTTGTAAGGACCAAATGTAAGTTCTTTCACCTCATATAGAATTCACCCTCTCTCTCTCTCTCTCTCTCTCTCTCTTTTCTCTCCCTTTTTGAAATAATTAAGATAGGGAAGGTTATATTTACAAACTTTTTGTTTACAAACTCTTACAAACTACACTAAGTATGACCGGTCATACTTCAATCAAGAGTGTATGACCGGTCATCCTTAGTGTAATTTGTAAAAAAAGTTTGTAAATGGATCCTTTCCCAATTAAGATATTCCAGAGAAACAAGTAGGGTTCTGAGTTTCTCATGACATAAACTTTGATGGTCAGCATCAGTATGTTTTATCACTGTAAGTAAACTAGTTAGAAGGCCTTCAAATTTAAGCAAGTAATAATAACCTATAAGAGGTGATGTTCTTTATACTTACATATCATATATCATAACCAAAGAATTTACAAAGAAATTTTGGTTTGGTAGTCACCACATTATGAAAATGGGGAAATATATTTTTCAAGAAATGTAAGAGCTTTGTTTTGGAGGATCAAGTCTCCTTGAATTCACATCCATTTAAGAAAATAGCCCCCTAAGGAAAAAACGTTTCACATGCATAAAAACGTTTATATGTGTGATTTACGAGAACACTATTATGACAGGCCTTTGTTTGCAAGTAGCTTGCTTAGCATCATACAAATTCTTCTTGATCAAACCCGGCATGATGAAGTGCAGATTTTAGGCTGCCAAACTCTGTTTGACTTTGTGAATAATCAGGTGGGGGATTTTTGGTAGGTTTTCTATATATGAGATTGCTGCTAGTTCATTCTTCACTTAAATAGTTATATGTATACAACATTGCATGTTTTTTCATGTGGAAGTTTGAAACATGTATTATTCTATTATTTGTGCAGAGGGATGGTACTTATATGTTCAATTTGGATGGGTTCATTTCAAAACTTTGTAATCTAGCTCAAGAAATGGGAGATGATGTCAAAATACAACATTTGCATGCTTCTAGCCTTCAAGTCCTTTCATCAATGGTAATTAGAAGGCTTACATAGTCATATGCTGTCTACTTTTTCATGCTCTTTTCAATGTTAATCCGTTTATCAACGTAAGACATGATAAAGAGAAAGAGGATAATGTGATGCTGAAGTAAAAAATTGATAAGATTCTTTGCATGTTTTACAGGTTTGGTTCATGGGTGAATTCTCTCATATTTCAGTTGAATTTGACAATGTAAGTTAGTAATCGGTTTACATTTACTTTTAAGGTATCTTCCCTTATTTACTCAGAAAAAACACATTAGTCATTGGTTGTAGTTTTTAGTACTTCTGAAATTAATGCACTTTCTTTGACCACAAGCTAGGTGTTTATTTAATATATAACTAAGAACTCTAATTTCTGTCACTATCAACTTAATTATGATGACTTTGATTTTTCAATATATTAAACACTCACGAGTGGATATTGAACTGGGTCGGCCCTTACATAACTGACTGTAAGAGTAAATAAAACCCACCTCCATTGACTAAAATTATTTATCATCTGGATTTTGCTTTCTCATTTATCAGCATTTATATCTCTTATATTGTGTATACATCCTGCATTTGACAGCTTCATGCATCTCTTGTTAACTCAGGTTGTTCCAGTTGTTTTGGAAAATTATGGGGATGTCAAGCAAGATTCTCAAAATGGGAATGCGATGAGGCTTTATTCTTGGAGAATGATAGTGAATGACAAAGGACAACTTAACGTGCCTATGTAACTGTCCTCATTATAATAGCTTATGTTTTTAGTTACTCATAAGTCATAATTGTTGATAACTTCTTATTTTTCTTCTCCATAGAGAGGATGCCATGAACCCTGGATTTTGGTCACGAGTTTGCATACAAAATATGGCAAAGTTAGCCAAGGAGGGTACAACTGTACGACGTGTTCTGGAATCCTTGTTTCGCTATTTTGATAATGCCAATCTCTGGTCTCCAGAACATGGGCTTGCTCTTTCTGTCTTGCTCGACATGCAGTCTATAATTGAGAATTCTGGTATTTGTTTTCTTGAATGCTCTAAGATTAGCTTTCTATTGAAATATCTTTACCCTATCTGAACAGTTTATAATTGGGTACACTGTAATTTACAGGACAGAATACACACTTGTTACTGTCTATTTTAGTCAAGCACCTTGATCACAAGAATGTCTTAAAGAATCCTAATATGCAGCTTGACATTGTTGGTGTTATTACCCATCTTGCTCAAAAGACAAGGGTTCAACAATCCGTGGCTATCATTGGTGCATTGAGTGATATGATGAGACACCTGAGAAAGAGCATACACTGCTCTCTTGATGATTCAAATTTAGGGGATGAAGTAATACAATGGAACCAAAAATACCGAATGGAAGTAGATGAATGCCTTGTACAGTTAACGATGAAGGTGACAATAAATTCCCCATTTGAAGATGATTTTAGTTAATAGTGTATACAACAAACCAGATTAACATATTTCTGTATGCACATTTGGATGTTTAATTTTAAATTATCTAGTGTTCTTTAGTGGTTACTGACTATATTGTTATGCAGATTGCAGATGCAGGTCCTGTTATTGATACCATGGCTGTGTTGTTGGAAAACATGTCCAATATTACAGTTATGGCCAGAACCTTGATTGCTGCAGTTTATAGAACTGCTCAAATAGTTGCTTCAATACCAAATTTTTCATATCAGAACAAGGCAAGATCACTTAAATTGCTTGATTGACTATGATTGTAATTTCCTTGCTTCTTTCTGACTTTTCTTCGTCCTTTTCTGTTTGTCTGCTACTATTTAGGCATTCCCTGAGGCATTGTTTCATCAGTTACTCCTGGCAATGGTCCATGCAGACCATGAAACCAGGGTGGGTGCACACCGCATATTTTCTGTTGTTCTTGTGCCATCTTCAGTTTGTCCTCAACCTTCTTCTTCAAACCCCCCCTTGACAAAGCCAACTGAAATTCAAAGGATGCTCTCAAGAAATGTCTCTGTGTTTTCTTCTTCAGCTGCACTCTTTGAGAAATTGGAGAGGAAGCAAGATTCCTTGCAAGAAGATAGTCATTCAGATGGAAAGACCAATGATAACTCCGTTTTGAACAGATTGAAGTCAACTTATAGTCGGACTAACAGCACAAGAAAATCTTCTGTGACCACCCGTGAATCTATAGATAGCAGGAACTCAAAATCTAATAATTCTTCTGTGATTAATAGATTGAAGTCAACTTACAGCCGAGTCACTAGTGTGAAAAGGCCTCAATTGACAGTATTTGGTGAAGAAAATGGTACAAATAGTTCCGATAAACAACAGGTATATTCTTGCACTTCTTTCATTTCTACATCTTACTATATATGAATCAAACACCACCAGATACTACCATTCTTCTTATGACTACCATGTCACAGGTATTACCCTTAAGGCTGAGTAGTCATCAGATTACTCTTTTGCTATCATCACTCTGGGCCCAGTCTATCTATCCTCTAAACACGCCTGAAAATTTTGAAGCAATTGCTCATACCTACAGCCTTGTCTTACTAGTTGCTCGGAGTAAGGTAATGAGATCATTCTTGTTATTTTACTATCTATAAATAAATTAAAAACGGTTAGAGATGTAATATAAAACCACTCATGTGTCTTCACCTAAAAACTGAAGCTGTTGGGAGAGTTGGTTCATGATATGGTATCACAGCCTCTATAACCAAGTGGTCTACATTTCGATCCTTGCCCACTTCATTCTTCTAATAAAAGTTTCAGTACAATTGTCCACACTTCAATTTCAAAAGATTCTTGGTGTGAAGGGCATGTTAGAGATATAATATAAAACTATCATGCGCTTTCATCTAAGAACTTAAACTTTTGAGAAAGTTGATTCATGGAAAAAAACAATTTGTTCTTTGCAATTTACCTCATTTGTGCCCAGAGCACATCTTATCCACTAAGCAGGTGACTCTCTCACACACTCCTGATCACACACACTCCTTATTCATACCATCGGACTATTAGTTAGAGGTAGTGGACTTCCCATTGCCAGTCATCTCTACCTTTGCTCCATAGATAGAATTACTAGCTCTTCAGCTAGACATTGATATTCACCCTCGAACAAATGGCGATATAGATAAATGCATTTTTTATTTTTTTGGATGAATTTCAAGTCCTGCTACAATACATATTGCACCCACTTTAGTCACTATGTGGCTTTGGTTCTGTAATTCAATATTCTTTGGACTTTTTAAGGCGATAGTTATCTTTAAAGGTAGCTTTTATTTTATCCTCATACCTTGGATGTTTTGGCTTCTGCAGAATTCCTCAAGTGAGGCTCTAATTCAAAGTTTTCAGTTGGCATTTTCCTTGAGGAGCATTTCTCTCAACGAAAAGGGTAGAGCCTTGAATCCCATATTATTTAATGTGTATGTTACCATGTCTGCATGTTATTGTCTTTGTAAGAATAACAGGCGCAGTATGAACAATGTATGCTATAGATGACTATCTCATGAACCCATGTTTAGAATCACATGATTTCTTTCCCATTTGTCCCTTCTAAGAAAAGGTTAGGTAGTCATGAAAGGAAAGATTTCATTCCTGCCTCTTATATTTCTTAATTTGGTATGTAAAGAAGGCATGGAATAACAATTCCATTTCAATCTTTGATTCTGCAAAGACAGGAATGACCATTCCTTCCTAGTGAGGTGGGAATGATCATTCCTTGCAGGTATGAATGACTTGGTGCTTGTTTTATGATTCCATTATAGATTAATTCCAAATGTACGAAAAATACCCTTGGTAATAAATATGAACTTATATTCTGCTTGAACTTGGGTTTAACTTTTCCCAACTGAACCAATAGTAGAAACTCTCAATTCGCTTCTCATAAATGTTTAAATATTATCATTTTAACTAAATATTTATGTTAAAGTAGTCTCTATGAGTAAGTAAAAGTATGTTGGCCGGCACTTACTTTTCAAATTAAATATGAAGGTAAGGTTACATAATTTGGGAACAAAGTTTCTGCCAAAAATTCTCTATTTCATTGTCGTCTAATCAAAAGAGAACTTTCTTTTTGAATTGAAGATTATGTAGGACTTACTTAAGTTTTCTCTTTCTCTAACCATATAACTAGAACTGCTTTATGGATTGAATGGTCATTAGATGGTGATTTCTATTCTGAATTTATAAGGTGGAAACCTTAAACTTTTATCAGGATCATCTGCAATTTCATCTCTCTGATTTAAAATGATTGAACAGAAAAAATAAAACAATAAGCATTTGTATTGATTTTCGCGATTGTAGTTGAAATCAAGTAGTCAATACGGCATGGGAAAATTCTAAACGTAGCAAGTGATGTAATATGCTTCATAGGGAAGTATGGCAGTTTGGATTTTCCATGATGTATAAAATAGATCGGATCACTTCTTACATAACCATATAGAAGTGGAGGTTATAGCACAATGCACATATTTATTTATTGCCTATGTTCTCATATTAGATATATTTTATGCTTATTTTTTTATATTGCTTTTGGACAAATCTTCTTAAAGTTGGATTGTTAAGGTGCCCAGCTTTGAAAAGGTTATTTTTTTTTTCCAGTAAAACTGCAGCCATCACACCGCAGATCTCTTTTTACACTAGCAACATCCATGATTATCTTCACATCCAAGGCCTACAACATCCTCTCTCTCATTTCTATCTCTAAAATGGCACTGACAGATAAAGCAGTATGTACATCTTGTTCCCTTCAATATTTTGCATTAAAGTTGTTCAATTTTTTTTTTTACTTTCCCACTTTCTCTTCTTGCTTGTTAATGGATTGATTGTTTATTCAATTGAATATGATTCTACCTATTTTATATTGCTATTGGATGTTATATAATTACTATTCTTTATATCTCTTAGAATTTCTTGTGCTTCGTTTCAGGTTGATCCATTCCTGCAACTGGTTAATGACAGCAAGTTGCAAGCTGTTAATGATACAATAAGGCAGCCAAGTAAAGTTTATGGATCAAATGAGGATGATGAAGATGCTTTAAAGGCACTTTCAGCCATAAAATTAACTGATAGCCAGTCAAAAGAATCATATGCTACTATGATAGTGCAGTGTTTGGGAAAATCATCAAATGTAACAACCAGATATTATGTAATGTTACATTAATTTATTACGATCAGTGTACTAACTTTGAGATCTTTGTGCTGCAGGAAACATCCATCTTAAGAGAACGGTTGCTTAAAGATTTTTCACCTGATGATGCTTGTCCATTGGGAGTCCAGTTATCTGTTGAGACAACAGGAAATATGTACCAATCTGGACTAAAAGATGATAAACTTCCTGATATGGTAACTTGCACTGATCTGCTCTTTTTTTTTATCTTTTTTTTTTTTTAATTATTTCCATTTTGTTTTAACCTTCTTAGTTCACCCTCATGAAATTATGCAGGTTGATATTCCATTGTTTACTATTGACGATGACATTCCAGCTTGTGGTTTGGAAAGCCAAACTAATCCTGATGCACAGCAGCAGCCTTCAGAAAAGCCAAACCTGCTAAGTGTTGATGACATTTTGGGTTCGGTAAGTTCTTCTTTTCATTGATATGTACACACTTATGACATATTTGGTTTTGATTAAATCTTAGGGAAATCACTCCCCCCCGTTTAAAAGCTCTCTTAAACTTTGATTATAAGCTATTTTGAACATAAAATAAGCATCTAAACACACACACAGCGCCGTATTTGTTAGAAATAATCTATTCTTGGATCTACATCTAATAGATTAAGTTTTTGGGTTGATTCGGCTCTCGACTTGATCTCGAATATTATATAGTTAAGTGGCCAAGAGATTAATGAACACAACCCAATTCTCCTAATAAAATTTTAATCTCAGTATGAGATTTGAGTGGGGCCTGGGTTTTGTCAACGATTCAAGCCTAAAGGACTTTTGCACAAAGGAACACATTAGAGATATAAATCATTGCTGACCTACACCTAATAACTTAAAGCTATTGGGTTGATTTTGGTTCTCAACACACCTACTGTCTTGGAGAGTCCCGAAGATTGCTTTTGCATAAGATAAAGTCAAGTACAATATTCCTGGAATCAGCACAACTAAATTAGAAAAGATATCATCAAATTCTTTTTCAGTTATAGAAAAAACTAAGAATGTCATCTCAAACCCAAAAATGGGAAGGTATTTTCCTATGTTTTAAGAATAAGATAGATGGAAGAATCTCACATGCCAAAAGCGTAGTAGGTTATGTGTTCTAGTTGGCCATGAATGAAATAAAAGCACTAGCATACCTTATTGACAAACTATATAAATCATTAAAAAGGTCCTCACCCAATACCTTAAGGTTTTGGGTTGAAGTGGTTCTTTAACATGGTATTAGAGCTTCAGTGACCATGAGGTCACGAGCTCGATCCTCACCGCCCCCCACTTTCAGGTGGAATTAAGAAAAGTACAAGGCAGGCCAATAATGGGCTTGTGCCATATCCACACTTCAAGCCCAAAGGGGTCTTACGTGAGGGGGTGTGTTAGAAAATATAATATAAATCATTAAAAAGACCCTCACCCAATACCTTAAGGTTTTGGGATGAAGTGGTTCTTTAACAAGCAGGTTATAGCGAAAAGGAGAACAAGAAAGGAATAAAGAGTCGTGTCTCTGTTGGACACAAATCAGACACTTGCTTTGGACATGACACAACCTATGAAGCACTAACACTCTAATCTTAAAAAGGAGCCATGGTTGTGTCAGGCGCTTATGTCGAAAACGACCTGGGCACTTAATTCTAATGTTACACTTTAAACTTTGTTGGATACTTGGCTGACTGTCCATGCTTCCTAGTTCGGGAGACTCTCAAATTTTGCAGTGTCACAGTGTTCATGACCGTGCCATGTCCATTTCCATGTTAATGTCCATGCTTCTTAGTTGGGTATTCAATCTGCTAATCCTCCACATTTGTTAAAAGAATATAATATAAAATCATTAATGTGAACTCACCTAAGTTTTTAAAGTTGAAATGATTTTTTATATGATGTCACAGTATATGAAGGGGTATATTAGAGAAATATAACATAAAACCATTAATATTACATTCACCTAATAGTTTAAGCTTTTCTTGGCTGAAAAAAGCCTCTTGTGAACACACACCCTTTTCTTTCCTCACTTTTCTGAGCTAGTTCTAATGTAAATTGTACTTTCTAGTTTTACTGATTAAACTTGATTTGTCAAAACTAATGAATTTTATTGAAAAATAAAATAAAATGATACTTCATCTGCAGGTTTTGGAGACAACACATCATGTAGGAAGGGTTTCTGTTTCAACACCTTCTAACATGCCTTATAAAGAAATGGCTCTCCATTGTGAGGCCCTTCTCGCTGGAAAGCAGGAGAAGTTGTCCACTTTCATGGGTACCCATCCAATACATGGAAATTCATTTAGGATTCCTGCTCTTGATTACAACCAGGGAAAGGACGTGTCCTCAAATTCCAATGTTCAAATGAGTTTGCCTATGGTACTGCTTTGCTTAATCCAGTTTTGAAATTTAGAATAAACCTTTTTTTTACTTTGATATATATATATATATATATATATATATATGCATCTATGGTTTATTTAAGTCACTCCAAGCTGCATTTTTTTGAAGGCAGGGTTTATTCATCAAATTTTACTGAATACTGACCCATTTATTTGATGTCATCAAGTTTAAAAACTAAAGTTATCTTGTTTCCTATAAGCAAAAAAAATATCTAATTGTGTTCGCAGTCTGGATTGGATCGGTTTTGGAAGTAAAAATCATCCGATCCAATCCCTTCGGTTTGATCATGTAATTATTCATTCAGTTTGGATTTTTTTTCAAATCCGATCCGATCCAATTCTTTTCGATTTGGATTGGATTGGTTTTCGGTTTTTTGAAAAGCCTAAAATTTGTTTCATGATTATTGTGCAAATAACATATTTTTTTGGTATATATTGGCTTTGTAAATTTTTTTTTTCGGGTAATGAGATTTGAAACTCTACACACATGAAATTTTGTTGATGGGATGTGGCTAGGTTTTTTCTTGGGTTTAGTTGATGGGTCAATGGGTCTTAGGTTTAGAATTTTTTGGACTATGATTGGGGAAATGTCCAAGTAGGTAGAAGGGAATTAATATATTGGATCGGTTTTCATCAACCAACCGAAATCCGATCCAATCCAATTAAAATTTGAGATTTTTTTCGGTTTTCGGTTTTTGATTTATTTGGTTATCAGTTTTTCGATTCGGTCACCACAGTTTGAATCAGTTTAAATCGGTTGATAAACACCCCTAATATCTATCTTATTCCCATGCTATTTGAATTGCAGAGTGGAAATCCGTTCTTGGATTCAAACTTAGGCTCTGCTTCACACAGCACATTGTCTGACACTGCTCCAAGGCTTTGTGCAACAGCATTTCAGCATCAAGCTTCCTTCTTTCAACTGCCAGCATCGCGTCCATATGATAATTTCTTGAAGGCTGCTGGTTGTTGATTCGTGACCGAAAAGATGGTGTGGCTCTCATGGGGTTGAGAGCGAGCTTCATGATAAAACTGTCCTCACATTACTTGATATACAAGAAACTCGGAAAAGTTGCACTAGCTGATTTCTTCACCATGAATTGGCAAACAATTGTTATGGTTGGTTCAGTATGTTGTTTAGGGGCAACAGTTATCAATCATGACTGTTCACTGAATCATATCTCTTCTGCATTGATTTGCTTCCAGCAAGGATGTGTCTTTTATTGGCGTCCTTGCAAATTTTTCAGAGCTGTTTTATGTGGTGCATAGATAAACCTACCCTTCATGTGAGTGTGTGCACCTTTTTTATTCCTTCTCTTTCTTTATTGTCCTTTAACTTCTCATTCCATTATTGGGATGTGAGAATTTTGTTAAGACAATTCTTGTAGACAGAGATATGGACCAAACAAAACCACATGAGAACAATTGCCATGACCTTGAACTTGGTCATTCCATGAATCAGTTTTGCTCCTTGAAGGCTTAAATAAGTGTTGAGAGGATATCATGGTATAGTAAGTATACACAACTGGGATAGTACAATTCAGTAAACCATTGAGATTCAGCATAAGGGATCCATGTTGTGAGATGCTGTTGGGAACTTGTGGTATCCAACTATTTATGTATAAGAGTGGTTCATGACTTTTTTTTTTAAACTTTCGGTGTCTCAAAATCATCTGTTGATAACAATTTGCAAAAACATATTCTATGTTCACATTTCTATCTCAAAGAGATTAGCAAAATAATATCATGTTTGATTGAGTGAAGTTGTTAAGTAATTTTGCATTATATATCTGATCCATGCATAGTATCATGAAAAATGGATACAATTTTTTGGCTACTACTTAGTATTAGTATGGACAATAGGTCTGAAAAGTATCTAAAAATATAAAATTTAGATATTTGTACTCTGTCGAAGTAAGGAACAACGATATATATGTTAGGAACCACGATTAATATGCTTCTGGATCATGGTGGTCCTCCCATTAAGGGAGTGACACATGAATTCCCCCCTCCCCTCTCCTCTCTTCTCAATTTCTTTTTTCACTCTCTTTCCTCCATCCCACCCAATATCTTGTGGGCCGGAAACGCCAAATTCCATCTCCATTTTGAGAGAGTTGAAAAAACACTATCTCATTGAGAGGTTACTCAATTCGAGTATGCAAGATAGTGTCTTTCTATTTTTATGTTTTTTTTTTTTTGGATTACCTATTTTTATGTTTTTTGATATAAAGTTAGAATAGTTGGAAAGTCAACATCGGGAATTTTTAATTCTTTAAAAATATCATTTATGTAAAATTTAATATTTTTATAAAGAATCAAAATTTTTAGGCTAGTAGTTATACGGAATATATAACTCAAAATTAAGAAACTTAATTATAACTCTTATGTTGAATTTCAAATCCAATTTCAATATACAATGCGCCGTATTTCTTTTCCTTTTCTCTAAATTTTCTCCTTAGCAAAGAAGAAATGAAAAAAATAGGAAGATTAATTTACAAGTTACAAATTTCAAATTCCCATTAAGATGGTATTAAAGACAAGACATTTTATGTAAATAAAAAGACTACACATTTTAACATCCATTCAATTTTACTTCTCCTCCTCCTCCTTTTCTTATTTATTTTTTTTTTTATCAATACACTAAAATAATTTCAACTCCTAGTCGTTGTCTAAATCATCTCTTTTAATCTACCAAAATATAAGCAATCCATTGATAACTAAAAGAGTTGAGTAACTAGTTTTCAAATAGATATACCCTCCTGATATATATTAGTCCTTAAATAGTAAAAACTACAACCAAGATATATAAACCTATTTTTTATGGACTAAATCAATTTTTAAAGTTGCATTTTATCTGTCAATTTTGTTCATAAATTCGTGATATAAAAATTAGTTTTACCGATAAAATACACATTTGAGAATCTAAAACGTAATTTCTATTTATTTAAGGATTAATACGACCAACGTCATTTACCTTTTTTTTTTTGGATATTCCAACGTAATACTTTATCTCTCTCTGTCTCTCTCTCTCTCTCGAGTCTTCTTCAATCGAGTGCCACACACAACAGGATCAAAACCCGATCTGGTCAACGTAAGTGGGTTTATATGTTTTCAAGTTCAAGAATTTTTCTCTCTCGTGCTGTTTGGTTCCCGAGAAAATTTATAGAATCTAATTAGTAGTTCTTTTTTTTTCTCTCTCTCTCTCTCTCTCTTGAAGTTTTGAACACTAATAATTTCGCAGAATGGAGGAAGTTCAAGAGTCTCAAACCCAATCACCACGCGGTAATTTGAATGCATCTCTGAGGGGAAAAAAATGGTCTTTCTTTTCAATGTTGTATTTGCATGAAAAAAAAAACTATTTTTATCTTTTTTTTGGGCACTGTTAATGGTTGCAGGTCAAGAAGATGAGAATGAAGTGATTACTGAAAGCTCTGCATTTGTTAAAGGGGAGCCAACACAAGAATTTAGTAACCCTCCAAAAGTTGATTCTCAAGTTGAAGTCCTTCACGAGAAGGTCACTAAACAAATAATTAAGGAAGGCCATGGCCAGAAACCTACCAAATATTCAACTTGCTTCTGTGAGTACCACATTTAATCATAGTTTGACTCTATCTATGTTTGCAGTTAGTGTGAAATCCAATGTTGTCACTACATTTGTTGAGATATATAAAAATTATTAATGTAGCTCATCCAACATCATCCAATAGCTTAAGCTTTTGGGTTGAATTGATTCTTTACATGGTATCAAAGTCTCGTGTCCTGGGTTATCCTCACCGCCCCCACTTTCTTTTAAGAGAAATTTTTTTATTCGCACAGATATGTGGGCCTATGCATTGTCCACCCTTCAAGCCTACTGGGCTCTCGTATGAGGGGACGTGTTGAGATGTATAAAAACCATTAATGTAGTCTCATCAAACAGCTTGAATTTTTGGGTTGAATTGGTTCTTTACACATTTCATATCATGATACACATGTTTCCTGCTAGTTAAAACGCTCGAGTTAGGGAATGTTGATATGCAATTGCGTTTATCTAAAATTATTTGAACTCATCCCTGTGCATATGCTAAAGTACTGTCATATCATGTGATATCAGATTTTTCTTTTTTTTCTCTTTTTTTCCCTGGAATGGCCTTCATCGTGTCTAGCTAGGTATAGCAACTTAAGCTATAATTTAAGCCAATATATGGAAATGTTTTGGTATGAAAATGTAAAATGTTTGGTCTTTGGACATCTAATGTTGTTTTACCATAAGAAAAACTTCTTGATTGAGGCTAGATGAGGACAAAAGCAGGGAGGGGTAAAATTATATCAGGCATTAGTTCCTAATATCTACTCCTTTACTCATCTTGTGATCCCTTTCCTGCGTAGCCTTTTTGTTTTTCTTGGCAGTTCAAAATCATGAATGTGACCTAGATGGTATATGGTGGTAGTCCATTACAGGGCGTGGTCTGAGGGTACAGAACACAAGTTTGATGACACATGGGAGGGTTTTATATACTCAACGACCGATTGAGATGGTATTAGGAAAAGGTATGTTCGTGATGGAAGTTTGAAGTATTGGATTTCTTATGTTTATTGGTCAATCTTGTGATCCCTTTTCATAGCCTTTGAGATTTCTATGGCAATTCAAAATCATGAATGTGACCTAAATCTTATGATTTTCCATTACAGGGCGTTTGTGCATTGACTAATGGAACCTTGATGTATTAGGAAAAGTATAGTGTGTTCATCTTCTGATGTTTTTGGTCAAATAGGACTTGTGATTTTCATGTTTATAATATTTATTCTCTAAATCTTTGATTTTCCTGTTTGTGCATTGCTAATGGAACCTTGATGTCCAAGTATAGTGTGTTCATCTTGCTGATGAGTTTGGTCAAATGACAGAATGATTTATACATGTTTAGAGTAATGAATTCTGTTCAATATTTTGTCTTTAAATCTTTCTATTACAATTTATGTGTTGCTAACTTTCTATGATTGTGATGTCCAAGCATATTGTGGCCATCTGCTATGTTAGACTTGAATAACCCCAACAACGAAAAAAATAAATCTTGTGTATTGCACTACCAGACTTGTTATTTGTGAGAATTGTTAAAAAAAGAGGTTTCTATTTGAATTACTTTTCAATAATGATAGGTTACAACATATATACACATCACATGTGATTAAAAAAGGAAACAAATCAATCCTAATTTAGAGGAAATAAAAACTGATCCTATTTGATTGATTCCCATATATTAGAGTTTTGACAGTATCCCTAATATATGAAAATAATCTTCTGATTTCCCACATTATTCGATTTTAATGGATTCCCTTGAAACAGAAAAGAAAGAAATGACTGGGTTGGGCATTGGTGTGGCAAGCATGAAAGCTGGTGAGCGTGCGTTGCTGCGTGTTGGCTGGGAACTAGGATATGGAAAAGAAGGAAGCTTTTCTTTTCCAAATGTTCCACCCATGGCAGATTTAGTTTATGAAGTTGAGTTCATTGGCTTTGATGAAACAAAAGAAGTAAGTTTCCATTAAATTATTGTACGGCCATGGACTTGGTAAGATGCTTATAACAACACCCGATTCCACAGGGAAAAGCTCGCAGTGATATGACGGTGGAGGAAAGGATTGGTGCAGCAGATCGGAGAAAGATGGATGGAAATGCTCTTTTTCAGGAAGAAAAACTAGAGGAGGCTATGCAACAGTATGAAATGGTTACACACTTATGTTGCTTAAGCTCTTCTACATAGTTCTTACTTCTTTACTGTTCTTAATCCATGAAATTTTCTTTCTTCTGTTTATTTCTGATGGGCCTTCAATAAAGTAATCAAGCCCATTAATTAGGAATTAGTATATATAGAAGTTTAGGGTGATATTTCTATTATTATGCATTTGAATATTTGGAGTGGGGTTTTGGGAAATATAGGGATCTCTTGAGCCTAGGTATTGACTTTGAGGGTGAGTTGAGATTTCTTTGGTGTATCTTTTTTATTTCATAGTTATTCCTTTTGTAATTCCTTTGTATTCCATTGTTATGCTGGATCTTGTCTTTTTAATGCTAGTACTGTTGATATCAATATATTTGGAGGTTTTGTTTACATTTACTATTGGCAAATTCTGTTTAGAAGATCCATTATTATAGGTTCCATCAATTTCTGTTTTGGGTTTGACAATTCCTTGATTGTCTTGGTTCTTGACAGGCCATAGCGTATATGGGAGATGACTTCATGTTCCAGTTGTTTGGGAAATATAGGGATATGGCTCTGGCTGTAAAGAATCCATGCCATCTTAACATGGCAGCATGTCTGATTAAGCTGAACCGCTATGAAGAAGCTATTGGACAATGCACCATTGTAAGTATAAGACTTTAACCTATCAATTTAGTACCAAAATGCCTTTTATTTGTTCTATTTTTTTTGCAAGCCATACAACTTATTAGGGTTCTGACTTCTGATAATTATTATTTTTCTTTCTAGAGAGAGAACAGCATTAAAAATCTTTTCTGAAGAGAGAGTTGTTCACCCAGTTTTGGGTTGTGAATGGAATATAATTATAAAGAGTTTATTATATATCATTTAACATTACCAAAAAAAATTTCCTACACACGAAACATTTTGTGGGGCCCGCAGCAAAAAAAAAAAACACACAAAACGAATCTTTTAACACAAGTTCCTTTCACCAACATATGGGTTATAAAACCCAATTATAAATTAACTGATATTCTGATAATAATATGCTGCTTTTAGTGTCAGACAATAGTGAGTCTGGGATATTCTTTCTGACAAATTGAAGACAGCTAATGCTTTTTGTAACAAGGGTTCATTTTAATCTTAGCGGAGGAAAACTTCAAATTGTTTTTGTTTGCTTGCATCATTAGCCAGCCAAATCATTCCTTGACAGAAAATGTTGACTTTATCACTTCAATGCTTTTTGTCAACAAAGGGTTGCTTTTGCTGCCGGCTTACCACGTAATTGTGGGACATGCTTTAAGTTTATTTGTTATTTAATAGGATGTTTTATCTTTGTACAGAAAACAAACTAAGCCAAATCTCTTAAGCGTTTAACTTTTGATGAAGAGACTATATATTGAATTTGTGATGCAACGAAAAACCTCTGTTTGATTACTGTTTTTAAAAGCAGTTTTTTAATTTTCAGAACAAAAAAACTCATTTGATAAGGTCTGTTTTGTAAAAAAAAAAATTAAAAACTGTAACTATTTTTTTGTTTTTATAATCAAATTTAGAGAACATGTCTAAGTTGTTTTTGTTTTCTGTTTTGGTTCTTAACTTTCAAAACAAAAAAAAACACAGAAAATAACTGTTCCCATAATCATTCTACAAAACAATTTTAAGAAAAAAAAAAACCAAAACACAATCAAACAGGATAATTTTTTCACTTTATAGTACATACATGAAGAGTCATTGTTCATCCACTTTTGTTTACTGTATGGTGGAACTAACAGGTACTGAGTGAGGATGAGAACAATATCAAGGCATTATTTAGGCGAGGTAAGGCTAGAGCATCACTTGGGCAAACAGATGCTGCCAGGGAAGATTTTCAAAAGGCACGTAAACATGTTCCTGAAGATAAAGCAATTGCAAGAGAATTGAGGTTGCTTGCTGAACATGACAAGGCTATTTACCAAAAGCAGAAAGAGATCTATAAAGGAATATTTGGACCAAGTCCTCAACCAAAACCTAAGCCAAGTAATTGGCTGGTTCTTATTTGGCAGTGGTTGCTTTCAGTATTTTATGGCCTTATCACACTCTTCAAGCGTGAAAGGCACAAATCTGACTAATTGAACTTTTGAACAACAACACCAATTTGTTTACGTGCATCCTAAGAGATGCCACGTCTTTGTCCTACTAAGGGAATGATTATTACTTTTACTATTTATCTTTGCTGGTGGTACAATGAGTTATTCAAAAGGCAGTGGTGTTTTCACTCTTCTGTAAAGAGGAGTCGTGTTTGACAATATTACCAACCTCTTCTTTTGTTTACTTTTCAAATAGAGTTTTACGGGAATCGATCTTCTCATGTGAAAAAATAATCATGTTATTTGATCACAATTACTCATTTAAAAATTATATATTTTTTTCTCTCTTATTTCATTATCAATGAGTGGTTGTGATCAAATTATATGATCATATGATCATTTTTTCACATCCATTGCCGATTTTTATAGTTTCATCTAGAAGCGTATGCCTTTGAATTATCTCATGATTATGAAGAATTGCATGGGACATGTGATGAAGAATTGCTCTCAGCAGTAATGTTTCACTGTCTGTAAATGTTGAATTGCATGTCAATTTAACTAAAATCATGTATGCTACATTGCTACTGTCATAATGATGTAAAATAACATCACTTAATTAAGACAAGCCCAGCTACTCAAACTTAGAAGTTAATGGGAAAAGGAAATTTTTGCTCTTATCTTTTGCAGGTAAGGAGGGGAAAGTAAATCCCAAAGTTTGCTAAAAAATAAATGTGATTATTTTCTTAGGTGCGTTTACGATCTTAATCTACATCAAGCTCAAGCCTTTAGCCTTTAGGTACCTATAAATCATTAAACTGACTAGTATCCTCTTTTGCTTTGAAGGGGGACAGAGATAAGATTCCAAGTGACCTATAAAGTAAAACTCCACAAAAATAATAAAGTGCGCTATTTATAACAAAGAGAATCACATAATGCTAAGAAAAAGGAAATGAATATGGACATACGAGTAACCATAGTTAACCATAAAAACACTTAATAACAGGAAAGAAAAGAAAAATTTTGTGTACATCCCTTCAATCAAAACCAAACAACAAATACCAATTTTTATGCAGCATAAGAAAATGCTTTTCCAAATAATAAAGTGCGCTATTTATAACAAAGAGAATCACATAATTCGACTAAGAAAAAGGAAATGAATATGGACATACGAGTAACCATAGTTAACCATAAAAATAGTTGCAGATAAAGGAAATTTCTACAATACTATAGATGAACTCAGTTTTCTATACATTTCTCTAATCAAAACCAAACAATAAATATCAATGTTGACATGTAATAGACAAAAAGTGGAGTCTCAAATACATGTGTTAGATTTTAAATGAAGGTAGTATGTATTACTAATGTACCAAAGATGAGCTCGAAGATAACGGCACACACACATCATCAATTACCAACATGCCATTCATATTCATAAAACTTCAACAACAATCTTTCTGTACACATGATCATTTTCCAAATATAAAATACATCTTACATCTCTTGTGCAAAATAAAAGGCCAGTGCTTCTTACATCTTATATATTTTCTACAAAATGAAAGAGCAGTGCAGATAAGAAGTAGCTAGTAACTACTAACTACCACAGATGTTTGTGCATAGAAGTCCAAGCACAATAAGCACATACTAGCTTCTGGGATATGTACACATAAACTGCAAATGATATACTCATTAACAACAAGTCTTTCCAATCACCCTTTTGCTGTGAACTCAAATTCTGCTTAGACCTCTTCCCAAGCTTCTCAAAACCATTTAACAGTTTCAATTTCAACAAGTTTAGCTTTCCTCCTCCCTTGTCTTTCTTCTCTTCAGGATTGGAATCATTGATGGGTCTTCTACTCTGGCAGGATAATAGAATAAAAATCCTGGGGTTGTTTCTGTTTGTGAGTTCATGACTAAGTGCCCTTTTCCTACAGCAACAGTGACCAACGGTGAGAGCTGCCATGGAAGGAACTATAGCTATGTGAAGATGAATATGTCACTGTGACTTTGTGCAAATTAGAATCAGATATTTTCTTCAAATGGGTCAATGGATAAGGGAACTATGTAGACCCGGTATTGTATGGAGGAGGAACATTGAGGAGAATAAATAAATAAAAAATTGGCTAATGTTTTCAAGGTATTTTTCAAAGATTTGAATATAATAGAATATATTTGATTGAAATATCGGTTTACAATTTTTTATAAATTTATAAATATAAAGTTTGTATATATAATTTTCCCCTAATAATAATAATAATAAGGGAATGATATACTTACCACCAAAAAAATTTACTACCTTTACAATTAACCTGATCACTGTTGATTTCCATCAATCTAATGGTTATAATTTATTGAGAATAAGAATTAATTAATAAATGCGACCCAATAATTTTTTATTAATTAATTTTTATTTATAAATATAATGACTCCTAATAAATGATAATAATATCCTGCCCAATAATAATAATAATAATAATAATAATAATAATAGTGTTTCAATTTTTCTTTGCCTTAGAAGTATTTATGCACATTTTTCGGTGATTATTCCCTGAAAGGGAAAAAGGATTAAATAATTATAAATTATAAATAAAAAATTGAATTTTTAGGTTTTTTTTTTCTTGTTTCTTCGGTTTTCATTTCTTTGAAATATATTTTGATACTTATTTGTAATATAACTTTTATATAGAAAAACTTTTAAATTTTTAATTTAATTTTTCCATGTATAATAATTTTCAATTTAGTTTTCATTATTTGTTTTTTAAATTTGTCCACAGTTATATCGATAAATTTTAAATATATTATATTTGTTGTCCTTTTAATTTCTATATTTTACAGTAATTTTATATAACAATATTGCGGGATTGTACTGAAATTAAAAGATAAAAATAACGTTGAGTATGATTATGTAAGTGAGAACTAAATTTAAAATATTTATATAAGATTTAAATTAAGTCTAAGAATATATAAATATATTGTTTAGTATGAGTAAAGGGATTATATTAGCAAAAAAAAAGAAAAAAAAAAGAGAGAGATTATTTTTTTCCACCGGCGATAGAGATAAACATCCAAACCCCCGATTCTCAAGATATACATAAAGGAAAAATCTTTATCCTTTTAGATGACATAATTTATATCTTTTCATTCTCATAAAGAGACGGGACCCACATTTTTAATTTTTTTTTTGAATTTTCTTTTCCTTTATCTATCTTTTCATTCTCACAAAGAGATGAGATCCACATTTTAAATTTTTTTTCAATTTTTTTTTCACACATCTCTTTCTCTCTCCATACATATATGATATATTTATATTTTTTAACTGAATACAAATATTTTAATTTAAACTTTTTAAAATTTAAGACTGTTTACATATTTAATACCGACTTGAATAGTATGAATTATATTTATGTAGATATTTTATGATAAATTACAGTAAATTATTTTTTTTATTTTATTTTTTTATATTATATGTAAATAAAAATATAAAAAAATCCCCCAACCGAGAAGGAGACACATAAATTATTTATTTTATTATATTAAATGTAAATAAAAATATAAAATATAAAAAATAATAATGAATAATTTAATTTAATTTCATAATGTATTAAATTACATAAACAACCACAGTTTTTATCCTTTTCTTTAATGGAAAAACTATTATTACGTTACATAATATAAGTTTTCTCTTCTACACTCCCTTTAATAACTGTGTCACATTTTTCTGTTCTTTTATTTTATTTTTTCAAGCGGTAGAGCCCACTAATTTATCTCTATGACATAAGATAATTATCTCCTTTAACATGACATTAATAAAACCTCAAAAACTTTGCTTTTTAACATTGGTACATCCATCATACATGTGGGGTGGGGTATCGATTGGGTGCCAGCGAGCCTCTGATCATAATGTGAACCCGTTCGTAGACAATAAAACATGTCAAATTCGCGTCAATTTGAAAACTAAAAGCAAATCACGTGACGTCAAAAGTGTGTACAAGAGTCAAAGGATGCCAGATTGCCAGCTTTTATCACGCTCACATTCAAGTAAATATTCTTGTGTATAATTATTTTATATTTAAATAAATAATATATTGACAATTTTGTTTATAATATGAGTTTTATTAATCTCATGTTAAAGGATATAAATTATCTCATGTCATAGAGATAAATTTATGGGCTCCACTACCTGAAAATAAAAAAATAAAAGAGAAAGGTGGCACAATTATCGAATGGTGTGTAAGAGAAAAACTTATCACATGTAACCTATGATGCACGGACACTGACACGGGACACGACACAACAAACCGAAACATTAATTCTAACAAATGACATATTTCGACACGTTAGGACACATTTTGATATTAAATAATATTTTTTATATATGTAATATAATTTATATTTATTATATATAACAATTCATAATAAGTCATATAACTAATCAAATATTTAAATTTTATAACAAATATAAAAAAAAATTCGTACTTGTTAATTTTTCATGTCAAATTTCATAACAGAAAAAAATTGATTTACAAATAGTTTTTTTTATTTTTAGTAAATAAAATAAAAATAAGACTAAAAAAAAAAATGTCCGGGCATTGATTATGTGTCCAAAAAAAGTTGACTGTCGGAGAGTTGACACGCATCCGACATGCCCAATTTCAAAAAACTACCGTGTCCGACACGCCCAATTTCAAAGTTATCCTAATAGCATAAGAGTTGTTTTTCCCTTATAATATTTATGGGGTAGGACATGTTTACAAACTTTTTTTACAAATTACACTAAGTATGACCGGTCATACATTATTGATTAAAGTATGATACTTAGTGTAGTTGGTAAGAGTTTATAAAAAAAAATTACTAAATATAACCTATCCCAATATTTATACAATAAAATTTACATAAATATCTCTCTGAAATCATATCATATGAATTTGAGACCCCTAAACGCCTCTGATCATGCAGGTTGCATTTTAAGAAAAGAGTACAACAAGTTGCAGGCTGCAGGGTTTCGTTTCGGATCTCCATAACCAACAACCTTTCGCCACGTCACAGCGTTGAAAATTTATGGCATTCAACTATTGAAAATTCCCAAAGCGAGATGTTCAAGATAAAGTTGGGGGGTGATCAGAGATCACATGCTCATATGTGTAGTGCAGGGTATAATCCAACACAACCTGCCCATTACTGTCGGTTTTATGCTCTCCTTTTCCTTTTCTTTTTCCTTAATCTTTCTCTCTCTTTTCTTTTTTTTTTGCCCAGATTTTGTAATTAAACATAGGAAAACATGGCCTCCCCCTTAAGGCAGATATAGTAAAATGAGGTGTATTGGTGGACATTTAGATTACAGTCGAGGGCTGATTTAATAATAATAATAAAATGGTGATATAACTGCAAGAATTTATCAAAGGGTTTTATAAGAGTTATATTGTAAAAAAATTAATTGTGTTATGTTATAGAGATTCGTTTTGCGTGCCTGAGTTTTTTTTTGTTACAGGCCCCACAAAATATTGTGTGTAGGAAAATTTTTGTGATCATATTAAATGATAGATGATAAATCCTTTATCAAATGATATAGCTCGTAAAAGAGCTGAGTATTAGAAAGGAAATGACGATGGTTTCGATCTCAACATATCACTTTTGGAAAAAGTTTAAATATCTTCATTTTTGACTCATCCACGCTTCAGATTAGTCTTATAACCGGTTTAAAGAGTCAGAATTTGTGGATATATTGGAGGGAGTCAACTTACCATAAAGAATTGAATAGGGTTCGGTAACTCCAAAAAAAAATTAACATTTTAAAATATTGGATTAAGATTTACTATTGAATCCCTTCTTGAGATTATACCCTTTGCGATTTTGACTTGTCTAATCTTTTCTTCATGTATAATGGAGAGACAACCATTGTTGCAAGCTACCAATTGAAAATATCATATTATCTTGATGTTTTATTTTTATTTTTATTTTTTTTCACAATATGAAGTTGGGCTAATTTGATACACACGAAGAATAATAAATAACAAAAATGTGAAAAGAGGTTAGAAAACAATGCATTTATATGATGATACATAAGTTACCTTTTTATCTTTTTTTCTTTTTATCTTTTTCTTAGTTATGTAATTTGCTTCCTAATTCGTTATGGTGGTAGACGTCAGGAAGTATCTCACCCTAGGAGTGAATTATATCTACATAATGAGAGTTCAATTGAGTAGTGATATTGAAAATCAGAGCTCTAATAAAAGATATGCTCGGAAAAAAAGGTGCGTGCTGAGATTTGGTTTAGTAATAATATTATAATTCGACAAAAAATAATTCTTTATCACGGTGATGAGTGGTTTTATTTTAAGATATTATTTTTATCATGTTATATATGAGAGAAAAATCCTCTTATATATACATAAAGTATAATGTGGATCCAACTAAATAGCGTATAAAGGTAAGAAATCTAAATTTTTTATATTGAAATGTCCCCCTCTCACTTTTCTATGTACGGTCACTATAATGTTGACATTGGCCGCTAGATGCCTTGTCTAGCAAGATCAGGCTATAATAGTTTTCCTCGTATCGGTTGACTTGGCTCAGTCTCTCACATTGATAGAAATCATCTCTATCTATAAATATCTATTTTCTTGTCACTAAACACTGATTATATGAATTGTTATTCTATTAATATTAATATTGAGAGCTATATGAATTGTTAAAAACACTTCTAAAGTGACATACTACATCCTTTGGGAATACATACGTGTGGCTATTTGATATTAGTGATAGTTCAATTAGCTATATTGAAATAGTGTTAGGTAACTTGGATCCATCCCAAAATGCCGTGTTATGTCTTTTTATTCACTTCAGCTATTCTCTTACCACGATTAATGCCTCTGAAATGCGTTTCAAGCAACCAATGTGTTAAATAAAATAATATTTATACCAAAAAAAATAAAATAATATTTGTAGTTGGCTTTTCAATTGTAGTGTAGTGTTCTACCCAAGGTTAATTACTAGCTACCTAACTCGTTTCCATGTTTGACTTCATTAACAATTGAGCAGTTACTAAACATCACTTGGTAGCTTTTGAAACAAATTTATAGTTACCTAAACTAAAATTTGCAACTCTTCTCTTGTTCCAATTTACTCAAGAGCCAGCATTGAAAATTATATCTTTTATTTATTTTCACTATATTTATTTGTTATGTTCATATAAGTCACAAACAAAATAAAAATCTCTTTGAATACAATGTATAAATGATTTTTTTTTTTATGGGAATGTCTTTTGGGGTTGATTATATATTTTAACTGTGAAATCAAGTTAACTCAAACTTGGTTTGATGAGTTAAATTAAGTTGAGCCTAACTCGAACATGGTAAAAAAATGATTTGTGTTAAGATTGTTATTACTAGGGATGTAAATGAAAAAATGCGACCTATCAAGACCTATGGCCCAACTTATATTATATAATATAGGTTTTATAATTCTCATTTAATATAATATATGAGTTTTATAATTCTCATTTAATATGAGAATTTGAATTTTTCTACACACACTTGCTTTCTGTCTCTACAACATGAGAATTCAATTTTCATATTGAATGAAAAATATAAAATCCATAGTATATTTAGTAAAATAGATTCAACAAAATACATAAACAAATTCATTATCTATTTTACGTCAAGCAATACGCGGAGTAATTCCTCATTTGAGAGAACAATACCCATTTGATTAATTTGGGAACGTCTGATTCCAAAACTGTTGAATAGGTAAGTCTTCAATCCCTAAAATGGATTATGTAACATACTTTATTTGTTAGGTTATAGGTGTATGGACATTTTACTAGATGCTTTAAAATAAAAAACTTGTTTTTATACCAAAAAAAAAATAGGACATAGGCCAATGTTACTATGTCAGTACTATTTATTTTAATTAAAACAAAATAATTAATTATATAATTTTAATTAATAAAAAACTGTTATATATAATTTTTTTTTAAATTTTGATAGTTATTAAAGGCTTAATAAACTAAAATAGCTAATAGGTCTAACTCAGATATTTTAAATTTTAAATATCGGTAAGACCAAGCCTATAATATAACCTATACCAGGTTAATAAGTTATCTCAAAATATTTTATATAAATATACCCATCAAATTTTAAAGGGTTTTGTAAGAGATATGTTGTAGGAAAAATGATTGTGTTATGTTATAGAGATTTATTTTGCGTGTCGGAAATTTTTTTTTTTTGCTGCGGGCCCCACAAAATATTATCTGTGTAAAATTATTTTTGTGGTAATGTTAAATGATACATGATAAATCCAAATTTAAATCAAGAGTGTTTGTTTACACTTCCAATTATTACTCATCATAATTTTTTTTATTAATTTATTGTAATATAACAAATTAATGGTGAGTGAGCACGGTTGCCCATGACACCAACTCCTCTTATTATTAGTCACCGTATTGGATTTGGCAAAATGAATGACCTAATTCTGCCCAACTGTTTTATTTATTGATTTTAAAATTGAAAAAAATACAAATAAAGAAAACCAACCCATAAGAGGAAAAAAAAAAGTAATGAAAAAGATGTGGAATTTGATATTTATTATTACCATACCACGAGAGGATGTTAACTATAATAATGGTAGGAATTTATAAATTTTTATATTCATATAAAAATATTTAAAATCTTTATAAGAAGAAGAGAGAAAAAGAAAAAACACAATTCTACATATAAAAGTATTTTTCATATTCATATAAAAAATTTATTTTTCTATGCATACGTAAGAATATAATAAATATAAAGAACTCATAAATTTATCCCCGTGTACTTTAATAGTGTTTTTATCACGGTTAAATTATTATGATTCACTTTGGTTATTAAATAAATAATACATGAGATGGTATATTAATGGCAAAATAACATGAAGAGGAAGGAAAGAAACGTGTCAGCATATAAGTGGTGAATGAAACACACAGTATTTGTGAATCCACCGCATGCAATAGAAATCACCCCAATTAAAAACCATTTAAAGTACAAACAAGTCAAGTGCGTTGTGTTTTTAAAACCCACTATCATGCGCCGGAAACGCACAATGCGCATCCTCTATCTCGCTTTCGGGTCTTACGCATGACTAGTGCGTTCTACGCACTTTGCGTATTGAAGTCCAACTCTCTCTTTTTATTTTATTTTATTGTTTATTTTTTATTTTTTTTCTCTCTCTCATAAGAGTTAAATTAAACTGCGTTGACTGGGATAAGTCACCACAACACAAATCTCTCACCTTTTTTTTTTTTTTCATTCTCTTTCCTTTGTTCTTCCTAACATGACCGTACATACATCGCTCGCCGGAAAATCTTCTCCGGTGAAGTTTCCGATCACCGCTTCTCTCTCCGATAACTCTCCTTAGCTTTTGCTTACTTGTACGCAGCTCCTTTTCATTTCTGTTTTACCATCTTCTCCTTGCTCTGGAACTAGGTTTCCGGAAACCCTAACCGCGGTTTCTGCAACTGCTCCATGAGTTTCGGAGAAATATTTGTTTTAGTTATTCAGATTCAGCTCGTTTTAAATAGATAACCGCATCTTGCTCTGTGTTTTTTTTTTCTGGTGATTTTTTGTTATTGTTTTGAATATGAAGAGATTGAGGTCCAGCGAGGATCTGCACTCGTACGGTGACAAGAATGCTAGCAAAGATTCGAATCTGAACCGTTCGTTTTCTTCATCTGCTCAGCGAAGCTTTTATTATAAGCCTGAGAATGGGCGCAAGGGTTTGGTTCCTTCCTCATCGTCCCGCTACGATAGAGATCGGACGGTGGATGAGGATCGGGAGGGTTCGAGGTTGGTTCGGAAGCGATCCGAACATGATTTCGAGGGGTTTGATCGGAGGAAGGGGTTTGATCGGTATAGGGACGGTGGTTATGGCGGTGGAGGAGGGGATAGGAGTTTGATTCACCGGTCGGAGAGTTTCTGTGGTTCGAGGAGGGATTTTCCGAAGGGTTTCCGGTCGGAGAGGGACCGGTCGCGAAGGGAGGGTAGCGTGTCGTCGTGGCGCAGAGGATTGAAGGATTTCGATGAGAGTGGTAGAGGGAGTAGAGTTGGGGTGGAGGAGAGAGTAGTGCGGTCACCGAAAGGTTTGAGGGATGTGAAGTCTCCTACGTGGTCAAAGGATTCTGAGAGTGAGCAATCTAAGAAGAGATCCTCTTCTCCAAGAGGGTTTAGAGATGCCAAGTCCAAGTCAAAGTCACCCACTTGGTCTAAGGATTCCGAGAGTGAGCAGTCCAAGAGTGAGCAATCCAAGAGTGTTGAGGTGAAGAAAACTGAGGAGTTGCAAGTTCAGAGTGGAAACACTAGTGAAATGGAAGAAGGGGAGCTGGAACCTGAACCCCTGCCTCAAACTGAACCCGAAGCTGCTCCTCCCAAAGATGAAGATGCTCCTGGAAGTGAAGACCAGCCCTCTGTTCCTTTGGAAACTGATGACAAGAAAGTTCAGAATGAATGTCAGCTCAATGACACAGGTACTGCAATGGCCAAAAGACAGGAATCGTCAAGTATGCAAGATGTAAAACCTAATGAGGACGTTGATTCTGAGGTAAAAGATGCAGGAAAAGAAGCTGATAAGCTGCCAGATATTCAAGATGATCCACCCAAGAAAATGCTTGTTACTGAGACCGAACATGACACCGTGGGTAATGTTGATGATAAAAAAGATGAATGTTTGAAAGTTGATACTGAGTGCAAGATGGAAACAAAGGAGGCCGCAGATATGGAGAAGCCATTGTTTGATGAGGAGGAGCATAAGCAGGACAAGGGTGTAGATCTGGAAACTAGCGCAGGTGTTGACAAACCTGAGTTAAATTATGAAGTCTCAACAGAAAATGAAGTTCCCAAAGAGGTAAGTACTGAAATGATGATGGAGAATGTGGCCAACAATGCAAAGGATAAAGGCAAAAGCGTCTCTGTTGCACTTACTGATGTTGCTCATTCTTCAGAAGAGGGCTTATGGATTGATAGAGGATCAAGAGATCTCACAACAAGCTCTGCTGATGTTATGGAAACTCCAAGCACAAGGGGATTTGAGTTGTTTTCCAGATCTCCTGTTAGAAAAGTGGAGAAATCAGATCACTCGATTCTCAACAAGCAGAAGGATGACAGTCTTGGGATGGAACAGCTTGATCTTACTCTTAGCTTGCCAAATGTTCTGTTACCTATTGGTGCGCAGGAGACAACAACACAAGTTCCTGGATCCCCCAGTCAAGCACGGAGTGTGCAGTCATTAAGTAATACATTTTGTACTAACTCGGATGGTTTCACTGCATCAATGTCCTTTTCAGGTTCCCAATCATTCCATCATAATCCAAGCTGTTCTCTAACAAAAAATTCGGTGGACTATGAACAATCTGTTGGCAGTCGCCCCTTATTCCAGGGAATAGATCAAGTTTCTCAAGTATGTTGGCAAGGCCAGTCTCAGAGTGAACCCAAACAGAAAGAAGTTCCTTTTGGTCAGAGAACTTTGATGAACGGAAATGGCTCTCTGTACCAGTCTCAAGCATCATGGGGCGTTTTAGATGGTCAAGCTGTGAAAGGTCATAATCCTAGGGCTCTAGAAGGGAGCTCGAAAATGGGCAGTGGGCTTGAAAGGCAATTGAGTTTTCATAAGCAGATTTCTGGACAGTCAAGACGCCATGAAGATGTAAGATCTCCTTCACAGAGTGTTGGGTCTCACGACATTGGATCAAATCATAGTTTTGAGAAAAAGAGGGAAGTTAGAGACAGGAGTAGTGGTAGTCTGTATCGAACTACCAGCCAGAAGGAACAAGAACAACTTCTGATGGATGGTGTTGATTTTGTTGAGACAATCATTGCAAGAATAGTTTATGACCCTGTGCATGCAATGTCAAGAAAGTTCCATGAAATGATCAGACAATCCATAGCATGTCTGAAGGAGGGTATTCGAGAAATCATGCTCAATGCACATAAGCATGGGCAGATACTTGCTTTTCAAAAAGTTCTGCAGAACAGGTCTGATATAACCTTGGATGACCTACTGAAGTGCCACCGAGTGCAACTGGAAATTTTAGTTGCTTTAAAATCCTGTTTAACTCATTTTCTTCACCTAGACAACAACATTTCATCTTCTGATTTAGCTCAAGTTTTTCTGAACTCAAGATGTAGGAATCTTTCATGTCTAAGTCAGTTGCCAGTGGACGAATGTGATTGCAAGGTTTGTGCACAGAAGAATGGTTTTTGCAGGGAATGCATGTGTCTTGTGTGTTCTAAGTTTGATAATGCGTCAAACACATGTAGTTGGGTTGGGTGCGATGTTTGCCTTCACTGGTGCCATACTGAATGTGGATTACGGGAATCTTATATTAGAAATGGGCATAGTTCTACTGGGACAAAAGGGATGACTGAGATGCAGTTTCACTGTATTGCTTGTGATCATCCTTCTGAGATGTTTGGTTTTGTCAAGGAGGTGTTTCAAAATTTTGCAAAAGATTGGTCAGTTGAAACTCTTTGCAAGGAACTTGAATATGTGAAGAGAATATTTTTTGCCAGCAAGGATATGAGAGGGAGACAGCTGCATGACATTGCAGATCAAATGCTGCTAAGGTTGTTGAATAAGTCTAATCATCCTGAGGTTTTGAGGCACATCATGTCTTTTCTTTCTTCTGGTAAGCAACAAATTTCTTTGATGGGCACATACTTTTCTATCATGTCATTTTAATGCTTCTAGACAAATTTTACAGGATATATAATGCTTTCTTTAACCTTCTTCTTTTTGTATACGGTAAATTGAGTGGGATTTGCTGAGTGAACATTTTTTTGATAACTTGCAGTAAACAAATTAAATATGTTGGTACGTCTTACTTTGAGCTCATACATGTTAAGACACTCGGAGTTTATGGTCCATATTGGTCATGTAATTTTTTTTGTCATCAAGGCCTGTACACCTGTACTTTAATTTGGGCAATAAAATTAAAACATATAGATCAATTATGCGAAGTATACCTTTTGTTTTCATAATATTTGATGGAATTATTATTGTTACTGAGTGTTGTTCTTTCCGACTGAATCACATACATGAAAATATTATGGTTGCAAGATTTGAATAACCCTGAATATCGGAAACACAACAACTTGTTTAATTTGCTTTATGTTAAAGCCAAAATTCTGATTTACTCTTAATTTTTTTTTTACTGCTGTATGCACAACACAATAACAACTCCATGTCAGATTATTATTCATGTATTCATTAGAATATCAAAACTTGGGGAAATGCTGCATTCTTACAGCTTTCCCTACTAAACTTCTGATGCCTTTTTATTTTTGCTCTCTTTTTTTTTTTTTCGTTTCAATAAAAAGCCATAAAAGGGTTGAAAGAATGAAGGGTAGTGGTATTTCCTCAGATCTATAAGAAACTTAAGATAGTACACATCTCGGATCTTTCTATTTCTCCCACCTGTGATTTTGTTTGTCATTTATTTTATGTTGACGTTTGCATCAATAGTATTTGTGAAAATTATGGGTGCTTATTTACATGCATTATGATTATTGCAGATGGTGATTCTACCAAATTAGCCATGACAACAAACTTTTCTGGGAAGGAACAAATTAAAGAAAACAATGGGGTAGCTGGACCCAGCCAGGAAGCTGCTTGGCTGAAAACTATTTATTCAGAGAAACCACCTCTGTTAGAAAGGCCTGCAAACATCCTTCCTACCTTTGACCAGAATGATAAAAGGACTCTGGCGCAAGAGTTGCAGATGAGTAGGGTCCAAAAGGACTTTGGTTTTGATGAATTGGAGAGTGTAGTAAAAATTAAACAGGCAGAGGCTAAAATGTTTCAGTCACGTGCTGATGATGCTAGAAGAGAAGCTGAAGGGTTGAAACGCATTGCCGTTGCAAAGAATGAGAAAATTGAAGAAGAGTATACCAATCGAATTGCCAAGTTGCGGTTGACTGATACTGAGGAAATGCGTAAACAAAAAATTGAAGAGCTCCAAGCATTAGATAGGGCACATATGGAGTATTTGAACATGAAAAAGAGAATGGAGAGAGACATTGAAGATTTGTTATCTAAAATGGAAGCTGCTAAAATGAGCCTTGCAATGTGATCAGCTGATCAAAATATCTAGTATAGTTCTTTCAGGTAAATATTATATGTCCCATCCTGAAATTTGTAGGTTCGTACCACCTTATTGTTGTAAGCTACTGTAGTTTCTGATCCGTAGTTGTATCTATCAGTTGTTGTAGTTTATTTTGCTTTTAAGATGCTAACCAAATTCTGTAGGAGTTCATCACAGCAGTTAGTAGTCTTGTAAAACGATTCCAATTATGAAAGCAATTTAAAATATATTATTATTAAAACAAACATACAGGATTTTCTGTAGATATTTATGCTCTGAATGTTGCCATCAAGTTATGATTTCATTCACGCTATTTGTTGCATTTAAGTCAGTGATGATTTCTTGGTTATCTCTGTATAAGTGTAAACCAGATGGGCCTTTTCCCTTTCTTTAAGTTGGGTCTTCTGGGAATGAGGACTGATATTTGCACAGGATTTATTCTCAGTACGTTCAGTGTTTAAATAAAGGGTTTTATAATTCTTATGTTAAATGAGAGTTGAAATCTTATGTTATAGAGATAAAAAGTATGTGGGACCCATATGTTAGAAAAAATTATATGTAGGACCCATGTTAGCACGAAAATCGAAGGGTGTGTAGGAAAATTTGAATTCTCATGTTGAATGAGAATTATAAAATCCTTAAATCAATGGATTAAGATTCATCAGCTGTCAATTTCAATCATAATGATGAATATAATTTTGTGAAAATGAGAAGCCAGCAGCAGCAGTAGTACGACAACGTTTAATCATAAAATATAATTTTGTATACTTGTAAAAATTTATAGTTATATTTCGCTCGATCACTGATTAAATTTATTCATTATCTTTTATTGATTTCTTGGTTGAACCGAATTTTAATATATTTCTGACAAACGCACTTTTAAGTGGACCTTCCAGTAGAAATGGATTTTATACGACGTGCCCCATCGAAATATTTGGCTTCACTAAGATTGACAGGAGAAAAACAATTTTGTATGAATAATGTTTAACAAAATATAAAGATAATTAATGTCATTGGGAAACTACCAGTGGAAGTAAAATCCTTTGCAAATTGGTCTCTTGGGATGAATATTGTCAGAAATCAGTGAAAAAATAGTTCTTTATACGTGCCTCTCTTTTTTATTCCCCTAATTTTGTTTTTATTGAATTTTTTCAACATTTCTAGGTTTGGCCACGTTCCAATGAACTGTTAAAAAAAAAGCACATGCCCTGTCTCTTTCACGGAGAAGGATCAGAACATGCCATTCATTTCGGTCTACTCAAACGATAAGAATTAATTAAACAATGTTAATAACCAGCAGTATCTTGATTTTGTGACTTCAAAAGACTTTATCTTAAGGATTTTATAAGAGTTATGTCGTAGGAAAAGTAATTGTGTTATGTTATAGATATTCGTTTTGCGTGCCAGATTTTTTTTTCTGCGAGCCCCACAAAATTTTGTGTGTGTAGGAAAATTTTTGTGGTCATGTTAAATGATAGATGATAAACCCTTATCTTAAACTACGTTTAATAGTTAAAAAATGGTTTAATTGAATGGACTCCTAAGATCCATTTGTAATGGAAGATAGGCTGAGACCTGGAAGAAACATAAGCTGCAATTATAGTACACTTCTTCTGCTTATCAATTTTTTTACACGCCATAAAAATCGAACCTTTTACAATTCCAACCATATAATTAATTTCTGGGACAATTAGCACATGCACTTGTTTCTTCCTTCCATATTGCTCCTCTACCCACCACTCCCTCTGTCATTGAAAAATTGTTGGTTCCTGATTTTCTCATCATTTTTACACCAACTAGGCAGCTAGAAATTTATTGTTCACCATAGTCCATAAATAGAATGAGAAACTAAAAGTGAATCCATCTGCATACAAGGACTCAGATAATCAAAATGAATAACAAATAGTGGTAGCTCAGTTAGTAATAAGGAAACTAACTAAGTGGAAAGGAAAAAGCCTCATTTGATTTCCACATACTATCTTTGAAAAGGGTTTCAATATCTTCATTCCTGACTACCCCGCACTACGGATTAGTCCCATAGCCAGCTCAAAAATATTGAAGTTTGTGCGGATACCGGAAGAAACCAACTCAGAGGTAATTAGGGTTGTGTTAAAATCACTTCCCGTTAAATCCGACTAGCAAGTGTGGAGTGGAGGAAATTCTTGTACGCAACCTTACCCTTACATAATTGCAAAGAGACTGTTTCCTGACCCGCTCCACACTTGGAAGTCTCATAGTCCACAAAAACCTTTCATTATGAAGGAATAATTTTACCGCAACTCACCTCATGGAGGTAATAATTAGGGTTGTGTTAACTCCAAAAAAAAAAAAACCAAAATGGATATGAACAACATGCATGCCCCAATGTTTTGCCTCTCCTCTTAAATGGGGTCATAAGAAAAAGGCAACTGTCAAACACGGATCTTGATAGGAAAACATTAACACTCGGAGGAGTGAAGAACTCACTAGGCACTAGAGCCATTAATATATATCTTAAAACTTTGGTGAACACAATTAATAATGCAGGTGGTCCAAAGAATAGCCATGTGGCCACTTATAGATACACTTTGGGTTTGTAATTACAAAGGACACGAAATAACCTTCATCAGTTCCAAACCGATATCAAAAGATATTGTTCCATTAAAGGAAAAATATTCATAATAGCGAGTGCTGGCAGTCAACTAAGTGTTTAGAATTTGAGCACACAGGGGCCCCTTTTTATTGGTTAAGCAAATGGAAATAAACTAATAAATTGTGGATTTTGTAGCAGTTTGAATAACTATGTATAGATTTTGTTCAAAGATGTTAGATGCTCATTGCATAAATTATGGAGAAAACCTCGGTTGGAAAAGTCAAAACTTGAAGACAAATTGGTGGTCCCAGTGCGCTTTTAATTTGATATTAAAAAAAATGTTGTTTTTATAATGAAAGGGCGTGTCTTTAATTTTTAAGTTTTAGTAGATCAAAATTACAAGTTTTAAGTAGGGAATGGATCCTCTCATGTGAAAAAGTGATGATGTTATTTGATCACAACCACTCGTTGATGATGAAATAAGAGAGAGAAAAATATATAATTTTTAAATAAGTAGTTATGATCAAATAATATGATCACTTTTTCACCGGAGAGAATCTATTCCCTTAAGTACACTTTACACGTCAACCTGGTTTGAGAATAGTCTTGTCCTCCATCAAACTATTTCTTTTGTGTGTTTTATTAATGTTATATTACATAATTTAAGTGTTGTTTCTAATTTTTAAAAAATATGTAGACCCCACGTCTTTAATGTGTATGTAAGAAAATGAAGTTATACTATATTACATGATAAACATAAAACCCTTCTTTTATTTCACCAGTATAAAATGGACTAAAGCTACATCCACTGCTCTTGGCATTTCGAAACCCTGCTCTTCCTTAACAACCCTAGTTCAGTTCAGCTCTTTTCAGATTTGTCTATTTTGGTGGTGAAAATGGCAGTGACATTCATCTTTACACTTTTTCTGGCTTTGCTATTTGCTGTTTCAGCTTTTGCTTCCGTTCAGCCAAGGTTACCAGAAGGTAATGCTCATGTCCGTCTGATGCCCATTCATTATAAACAAAGAATGTGTGGTACTTGACATGTTTAAATGTTTTGTTGAGATATATAGTAAAAGGGCTTATACACTCTCATCATTTGAGTTAGCTTGGTGTATCTCAAGGTTTTTTGACATGCTATCAGAGTGTTCGAAATCTCACCGCTTCCACTTTCTTTGTAGTGGAATTTTCACATGTAGTGTCTAAAGTCTAAACTCAACCTGGTCTAGTTATGAAGTGTGTTATAATCTGATGTCATGTACTTGTTGAAGTGGCTCTATGTGTTCCTAGTTTTTGGGGTGGTGTGGGTTTGATTCTTTGACATGTTTGAATCTAAGCTACATTTTTTGCTTTTCTTGTGGAGATCTGTTCCCTGGTTCTGTATCATGCACTCTCACTCTGGTTTCTGAGTTTGGCAAGTGTCTAAAGTCTAAACTCAACCTGTTCTAGTTATGGAGTGTGTTATAATCTGATGTCATGTACTTGTTGAAGTGGCTCTATGTGTTCCTTTTGCTTGGGTTTGATTATTTGCACTTAATAGCACACGGATTCTAATGTTGTTTTTGTGAATTGTGACAGCTTACCTCCAAAATGGGAACTTTGAGGAGAAGCCAGACCCTAAATCTCTCAAGAAAACCAAACTCATTGGGAAATATGCACTTCCCAAATGGGAGATCAATGGTCTAGTTGAGTATGTCTCTGGGGGGCCACAACCTGGAGGCATGTACTTCCCAGTGACTCATGGAACACATGCTGTGAGGCTTGGCAATGAAGCCTCAATCTCCCAAACTATCAAGGTCAAACCTGGTCAATGGTATGCTTTAATACTAGGAGCATCAAGGACTTGTGCTCAAGATGAAGTTTTGAGAATCTCAGTGCCTCCACAGACTGGAGATGTTCCTTTGCAGACACTTTATAGCCTTAATGGTGATGTTATTGCTTGGGGATTCATGGCCACTTCCACTGTTGCCAAAGTCACATTCCACAACCCTGGAATTCAAGAAGACCCTTCTTGTGGTCCACTCTTGGATGCCATTGCTATCAGAGAGTTCTACCCTCCAAAGTCTACAAGAGGTAATGAAACATATCCACATGTGTATGCTTTTTCACTCTAGGAACATAACATATTTGAAGTCGTGCAAATACTACTTGGGTGTTTTTTTTTTTTTGTTAGGGAATCTTGGAAGGGCCGGCTTGGCTCAGCGGTAAGCTTGCTTGCCGTGGTGTGTCAAGTCGCGGGTTTGAATCAGTCTCTCTGTAAAAAGTTATTATACATATCCACATGCGTATTGCCCTTCACTCTAGGAACATAACATACGAAGTCGAGTATTTGAACTGGGTAGGCCCTTTTGTTAGGGAATCTTGCTTTTGTGTTTTGATCTTTTTACCAAATAATGTCAACGAAGATCTTAATGTTGTTTTAACACATCTGAAAGTTGTAGGAATCAACTAATTAATATGCTTTGTAGATTTGTTAGATTCCATTTGCCTTGCTGAATTATGACTTTATCAGATTGGTCCCTTTGTGATTCAATTCACATTTCTAGTGTGTAAAGAACCAATTCAACCCAAAAGCTTAAAGCTATTGGGTGAGGTTACACTAATGGTTTTATATATCTCAACACGTCCCTTCACACGAGAGCCCACTGGGCTTGAAGGGTGGACAATACATAGGCCCACCTACATGTGCAAATAAAGAAATTCCACTAGAAAGAAAGTGGGGGGCGGTGAGGATCGAACCCGGTACACCGAGGCTCTGATACCATTAATGATTTTATATATCTCAACATAGTGTTTCCCAAATTCTTCCTTTAGTAAAATAATAAGTTACATTTTTATAGTAGTTGGGAATTGAATCTATACCTTAGCCAGGCAGCCAAATAAATGGAGCTTATTGTATATGGAATATCAATTCTGTGCTTTTCACTTTACATTGTTTTGGGAGTTATGTTTTGCTTATTTGAGTGAGTTTGATAAGACTAAACTATGGTGTCTTGCAGATAATCTGGTAAAAAATCCTGGCTTTGAGGAGGGTCCATTCCCTATTTTCAACTCTACCAATGGTGTTCTTCTCCCTCCGAAACAACATGATCTCGTGTCTCCACTCCCGGGTTGGATCATTGAATCCCTCAAAGCAGTGAAGTTCATTGATTCAAAGCATTTCAATGTCCCATTTGGAGAGGGAGCAGTAGAGCTTGTTGCAGGCAGGGAAAGTGCCATAGCCCAAATTCTGAGAACAGTTCCCAACAAAGTCTACAACATGAAATTCACAGTTGGAGATGCCAAAAATGGCTGTCATGGATCAATGATGATTGAAGCATTTGCTGCAAAAGATTTCCTTAAAGTTCCCTTCATATCTGAAGGAAAGGGCAGATTCAAGACCGCGAGTTTCAACTTCAAAGCAGTTGCAAACAGAACCAGAATCACATTCTATAGCTCTTTCTACCATACAAGAATTCAAGACTATGGATCTCTTTGTGGCCCTGTTCTTGATCAAGTTATAGTGTACCCTGTCGCCTAAACACTAGTTGTCTTGTTCTAGCTTTTGAGATTTCCATGTTGTATAATTTGGTGAAAAAAATTCTTCACTTCTATTCAGTCTTCTGACTAGATTTATCTTTTCCTTTTATTCCGGTAATACATGAGACCAATTTCTATATATATGTCCTTCACAAACTTTGATAAGATGATACTTTGGAGTTTGGACTTGCTCAAAAAGTTCAATTTTTAGCTGCTTCATGTTTGGTATATGATCTCTGGTAACCACTTTAGATGCTAATTGTAATTGATGTCTTTCTTTTATATTATAAACAAAACAACTAAGCCAGGATTGGTGTAGTGGTAGTGAGAGATTTGGATAGGTTGTATTAAGTTATGTGTTCAATTTTCAGTTGTATTTGCAAAAATAAACAAAACAACTAATATTTTACCACTGTGCCTCCCTAAAATATTAAATGGTGTAAAGAATCAACTCAATCCAAAAGCTTAAGGTGAGGATAGGATGTGCTGAGGCATCCATAGCATAACATAAACATTGGATGGTAGTGCTGTGAATATTTTTATTTTAAGCATGCTTCTGAAAGCTTATGGCTTAAGCGGAGACATTGCCTGCATAGTAAAGCCAATACGGAAATATCATGAATGCATAATACTTGTAAGTTGTAAGCAAGCATGTGACAGAGCAAACACAAGAAGTTAGATTTAAGGGAGATAGTTCATATTCTTGAATAATTGAAACAAATGAATCTATACGTTTCAAAGTTATTGTCCATGTTCTGGTAATGAAAATATTACAATTAAAAATTACTCCCCATTTTCTGGTAATTAAAAAGGGTTTATCAACCAATCTCAGGTGTAAAAATTTTACACACAAAACATTTTGTAGACTTGCATTCTTAATCATGGAAAATATCCATGTCCTACCATACCCTTTTTAAATTGCAATTTCTTATGTAGATACCTAACAAAAGAACCAATCTCTTGTGTGATTTTCGTCTTTAGTAGACTTGCATTCTTAATCTTGGAAAAGCTCCATGTACTAGGAATTTTTTAATATGTTCATGCCAGCATTCTGAACCTCATGAAACAACTTGAGAATTTCATATTCACGCTGTCGATTCCTTTTTTTTTTTTTTTCATTTGTTTACCTACACAATACCTGAGATAGGTAATTCTATTAGTTAACTTCACTCCATGTCCTACATAAGATTTCAAATTGCAATTTCAATTGATAATAACAAAAGAATATGCTCGATGTATATGTATATGTACTAGGTTCACTGTTGATGATCATTAATGGGTATCACACGCAGAATCGATTCTTAAGTATGTTCATGCCAGCATTAAAAAATTAACCTTATAAACAACTATAATAAATTTCATAATAAATTAAAATTCCTTTTTTTTTTTTCCATTTATTTCTACCTATAGGTAATTATATTAGTTAGTACTTACTACTTACTATACAATAAGATTTCAAAAGCTTAGCAATTGATAATAGGTTAGACCCATTACAAAATAGTAACATAGCATGGAAAGATAGCACTTGGAGAAAACTTGTTTAAGCTCTATTGAATTGTCATTAAAAACAAGGTTAGATAATTACAATAGTAATCACAATGGACAATGAACTAAGTAACCTAGTTTTTGACACTCAACTGGGTCTCCCTGCAATTACAAGATCAAGTGACCCTTTTAACTACCCACTTCAAAGATTCAATCTTTCCACCTTGTGCTCCAATAATTCTTGAATTCAACCTCAACAAACACAACCCCACTTGCAGGAACCTCAAGAAACACAAAATACTTGAGGGTGCCCCATAACGGCAAAAACCGAATTCCAATGTTCTGCATAACTGAAACGCAAAGTCTAATCTAATCGGATATAGAATGGTCGTGCCAGCAGAGGAGCATAGCTATACAGCGTCCGAGGATGTAGAACCGCGTCTTTTGCTGCTTCGCCACCACAAAACACCGTTTTCTAAGGCTTGTTTTACGGCGAGGTTGGGATTTGGAAGTGAAGCGAGAGAGAGTCATGGTTTAAGGTATAGTGAATGAAACTGAAACCTTTAACCTTAAACCTTAAATGGGTTTTGGTGTTTTTGGATCGATGGTTGAAATAGAAACAACGATGGCTTCAACAAAACTGTCTTAGATAGTTTTATAGAAGACGGTGGGGTCCACTTCATTTGTTTAGTACTCGAGTTGAACACGTTGTTGACTTGTTGCCTCCACTTGTGTACGTTAATGCTAATTCAACATTCATTTTGTGCGTAATTTTTTATGTCACAAACTTAAATGCAAGCATCTTTCTCCTTTTGTAATTTCTCCACTATCTACGTGATGAGAAAATTAGGATATATCATTCTCCTTATATTTGAATATTTCGCTCAAATTATTATTTTGTTTAAATGTTTTGCCATGTAAAAATCAATAAATTGTACTCTTCGCATATATAAGCTTCAAGTTTAACTAGTATATTGTAAAATTTGCGTGTCAGATAATTGTTAACATCACACGTTCTAACACAGAGTCAATATTTTTGGACACTTAGTCAACTCTCTGATACATTTTTCCGACACATAATCAACTTTTTCCGATACACGGTTAAGGGTCCGACACGCATCCGACTCGTTTATTTTTTTGGTCTTAATTTTAATTTATTAACTAAACATAAAAAATTATTTATAAATTAATTTTTTTCTATTATGAAATTTGACATGAAGTTTTTATAAGCTTCAAGTTTTTATTTTTTTGATTGCTCCACTGATTTTCGGGGATTCAGACATAAACCTATTATTAGTCATTGGTAGGTGAAAACTGAAATATTCTGCATACACAAGATCTCGACCTCGAGTTTTTGCTTAAGCGAACCCAAGTAACTTACCAGTTTAGCCATTGGTATATAAGCTTCAAGTTTAACGGTACATATGAAAGTTCTTTTAGATAATTGTTAAGATTTGACAGTTATTCTTAAAATCATGAAATGTTATAAAAAAATAAGATCTAGAAAAATAGAACTCAAATTCGGTAGAAAGAATTTTTTTTTATTCATTTTTCATCAGACACAAAGTCAAAATCTAAAACTGAAATATACCAAATAAAGGACACATTACACCCAAATAATACTAACTAGCTAAATGACTTATTATACTGTCAATAAGTGATTCATTACATTACCAATAAAGGACTCGTTGAACAATTTTAATGCATCCACATACCCATGACACCATACTTAAAAAACTATTAAACTTTATAACTGACACTAAAAATAAAAAGATTATTCAACATGAAATACATTATATTACATAAGATAATATGTGTTTATAAGTTTACAAGTCAATAGATAAATATTTTGTTTGGATAAATAGCTTAAATATTATTTACCCAAAAAAATAGCTTAAATATTGATTAAAAAATCCTGTATATTATTATCATGCATTATAAAACAAACTAATTATAAAATAGGCATTTTTAACATTGATTAAAAAATTATCTATATTATTATCATGCATCATAATTAACAAATCCTAATCCAATACACCCCTTAAATAATGTTTGAATAGACATTTTAAAATAAAAAGCTTTTACAAGAATTTTCTTGGATCATTCGTCAATATTAGTTTATTTAGTGATTATTATAAAAACAGTAAGTTATTTTTAACCTTTTTTTTTTGGTGAAAAGTTAATTTTTTTTTTGGTATAAAGTGAAAAGTTATTTTTAACCTTTAAGAAGACTTACTTTTGATTGTTTTAACTTAAGAAAACGAGTTAAATAAATTTCAAAAGCTATTTTAACAGGATCACCTTCTTCTTTTTTGTCATTACAAAGTAATCTAAATTGAACTAAAGTAATTCACAAATGAGATTTCAAGAAACAAACTGAAATAATTATCTAAAAATAAACTCATCGGGATGAAATCGATGTACTTTAAAATAACAAAATACAACCGTTATCTTGAATGCAGCAAAAAATAATTAAAATCTAATAAAAGAAAAGAGAAAACAAACAAGAAGTAAAAGTAAAATTTGGCGCTGCTTTTTGTTTTACATTGAGACTCGTCTAGAAGGAATATGTTCTGGATAAAAAGAGAATCCAATTTGGTCAAAAAGGAACGAGGTGGAAAGTTCGAGGGATGACAAGGAGTCAGGGACAATATACCTTAAGCAAATAAAATCGCTACAATAGAAAAATGAATAAGTTGAAGAATGGGTGTGGATGTGGGGTCACCAAATTTCCAAATACAACCCCCCATCACTCAACCATCGCAGCTCACGTGGCATTGTTGTTGTCCTTATCCAACCACGTTTTTTTTTCTTCTTTATTCTATGTGGGTTAGTTTAATTTGTGATAAGATTGAGATATGCCCAATTTCCCATCACTCTTTCTGCCCCCAATTTGTGATAAGATTGCAATTTTTTATTTTTTTTCTCATTTTCATTCAAGGCCAAAATTTACTGGGTAATTTGTGATGAAGATACACTTAATTTACATTCAACTGTCAAAAATTTGCTGTAAAATTTTAGTTTAATTCAGAGTAGAGTACATTTTAACTCCTCAATAAATATTACGGATTCAATTTAATTTCTTAAAAGAAAATATCATGATCCTTTTAAAATTCAAAATAAATCTTTATTAGTACTTTTGAGGAAATAACTGGATGTATTTTAAATTTTAGAGGGACCATAAATCAGTTTTTTTTTTTTTTACTAAGAAATTAAAATGAATCAATTTTCCACTGCTTATTTATTCTCATTAAACGCTCTCCTTGTTATTTCTCATTAGAATCAACATGGCTTCTAGAAGTAACACAAATGAAAATTCCCATCCTCCAAATCCGGCGTCCGAATGGAACAACAACGACTACCCACTAGCCGACCTCCAATTGTATACTGTCTTATTAGGCAAATATTTCTTGTCTTTTTTTGTTTTCTTGCTATTTGGTGAGAGAAATATCCGTTTTGTTTGGGTTTGCAAAGCACACACTTTCAAATCAAAGTGTGTTTTGTGCGTGTGTATTAGGGATAGGTTAACTTAGTAAAAAACAAAGGTCGCCTGTACAGAAGCGAACTCTCACACCGTTGGATTACAATCTAATCCAACGGTTTATAATTGCGAAATAAAATAACCCTTTATTCCTCTTTCTCTCTCCTCACTTACTCCAACACCCTTTCTCTCCTCCCTTTTCTCTCTTCCTATACCTTATATCTATTTTTCCCCTTTATCTCTGAAATAAAGTAAGAGAGAAAGAGTTCTTACATTCTAATTATTGTATTCGATTCCATCCAATCGAGCAAGAATCAACGATTAACTTTATAGGAAAAATACAAACATGGAAGGGTAAAATGTAAATTAGCTTGGTCTTGAACTGAAAAAGAAAACCCAAAGAAACCACTAAATGGTTTTTAATACCGAATGATCAGAAGGACAACAACAAAGAGTTTTTTTATAGGAAAGAACTGCCACTACCTCCATTCCACGATGAATGTGACAAGGACAACAACAAAGTATTGATAATAGGTATAGATATTAGGCAACCGTATTTCTTGTAATTCAAAAAAAAATTTAAAATAGGTATCAAGAGATCAGAAGGATGTTCTTGCTATTTGGTGAGAGAGGAGAGAAAAATATCCATTTTTTCACAATTATGGACCGTTGAATTAGATTGTAACACACTTTCAAATCAAAGTGTGTGTTTTGTGCATGTGTGTGTATATATATAAAAGTAAATAACTATAAAGAAAAAATATCCAAATCACATTTTTTATTATATTTGATTATTTTACGTAGATCTATCAAAACAGATCGGTCCCATTAAATCCTAATTCGTGTGAGTTAAAGGCCAAAAAACCCATGGGGTTAAATAAACCTCAATAATAAAGACCCACATGGACAAAAAAATCCTAAACTTTGACCCATTTTGACACCTCTAAGTCACTTCTACTAGTGTTTGCCTACTGATTCATTGTTAAATTTGTTGTTTGTTATTATTCTATTCATATCAAATCAAAACAATAATTCCTTGTATGACTTGTGTGTTTTGTCCAGTAATTCTTCTTTTCCGTATTAGAGATGCTACAGAATTCCATGCATTAACATGTCCATATCTATGAAAAGTAATCAAACTATATGTTTAAGGCTTGTGGAAGTCTTAAGACAAAAATCAAAAAATTGAATTACGTTTTGTTTTGTTTTATGTTTTTTTTTTGTAAGTTGGAATCCCATCACAAATAGGTTATCTCTTTGTACAAGTTCCCATCAAAGAATAAGAACATAAACTATTGGATTGTATATTTACTTTCATTCAATTCCATAAATTAAAATCCGGTGAGACTAGGGTTTTTTTTGGGGACATAGACTAATTTAGATGAGCTACATTTCTGTCCCCGTGACAGAGATAAAACATTTACTTAACTTTATTTCACTCCCATGAATTAATAATAGTTGGTTAAAATGGGCCAGGTCTCTCCAACCTTACTTATAGGCTGAGAAGCAACCGGTATCAAACCTTACCTCCTACAAAAATGAAAACAACTATCAAATCACCACGAGTTAAAGAAATATATGTGAAACCAAAACAAATGCGAAGAAATAGATGAGTTTGATTATATATCAATCAATGGTTAAGATGTAAACATTACTGTTTTTGGTGGTAATATTTGTCAAGCAGCATCTCTGAATACTCTCCAAAAGTAAGGGCAGCATTTGATGGAATAAGCTGGAAAAAAATTGATAAAGATTCAGCCCATTCTTGAATAAAGACATGTGGGTTACCTCTTAAATATGCAGGAGGCAGCTCGCGTAAAATATACTAGTAGGAATGCTAACTTGACAGATTTCAGAATTTCATATTTGTGATGGAATTGAAGCTGTTTAGTTAAACAGAAAACAATCCCGGTCCCATCATCCACTAAATTCAGAGGTTATGTAAAACATGGAACTTAAAATGATATCAGCAGACAACTGAAACCCCTGTATGAACAATTTTATTGTCTTATGTGCACTTTCTACGAGATCCATAACTATTACTTCCTAATAATAAAATCACAGATGATATTGTAAAGTCTCTCTGTTTATTTCCTTTTTTCTTTTTAATGTCACCTTTTCTTTTTTTGATACATTTTAATGTCATCTTTTATCAATACTTACTCAAATCTCATATTTTGTAAAGGTGCATGGTTTAATGCTGAATGTGAAGAATGGTCATGACTTCAGGAATACATACCTCCTTATGAATGTGAACTTCCTCAGGAAAACTGAGTTTTTCATCCCTGAAAGCAAAAATATTGACACATTATTATAGAATTGAGCTCAGATTCATCGTTGACCTCAACTTTTCTCTAATTTTTTAGCATGCTGACTTATAATTCTACTATTTAAGTAACTCCAAACATAATTAAAGCAGCAGAACCATCTAGCATTACTTGCTCAGACTCAGAGAACATACCAGTCAGGTTGCATGAATAATGCAAATGTCGAGCGCTCAATACCAGAAGACTCCTCCCCCTTAGGAGCCTAAAGTATCATAACATCCATGTTTTACATAAAAAAATTTGCCAGTAAAAAGAAAAGGTAGTTAAGAGTTAAAGAAATTCCATTTGGGAATATCTAAACAAGATCAAGCTATAATCAGAGCGACACAAGGGAAACATGATGCCCAATATATGGCTAACATTAAGGGAAACATTCATTTAATCAGTGTTGTTAAAACGTAGTGTCAAAACGTAAAAACGGACCGTGTCTACGTTTTTATGACCAAAATCGAGTATAGCCGAAACGGTTCAAACGTAGTGTCGAAACGTAATATGAATTTTTTTTTTTGCATAAGTCAAATATATATAACACGTAATAATAAAAAATATATATATATTTTTAGTCATTAATTAGCTTAAATTTAATAACTTATATAATTAATACATTAAAATTATTCTATATAAATTAAACAAAGATTAAAATTGACATTCTTATAAAATAAACATGTTTGTGGGTTTTGGTTTTATATATGTTGGATATATATTTTATTTTTAATACGTTAGTAAACTCTTACGTTTCGTTTACGTTTTGCGATTTTACGTTTTTGCTCATCCCTACCGTTTTTACATAGACTCTACGTTTTAACAATATTGCATTTAATAGTTTATCTATTAATGTTAATAAATAATATATATTTAATTTAGTAATACAATTTTGTCATACACAACAACATAGGCATTAGGTACTTATCTCTCTTCCTTTTTCTTTTTTCTTTTTTTCCAGTAGGTCTCCAAGCAAACTTAGCCAACATCATCTAATATTCAAAGAACCAGCATCCAGACCCACATACTTGAAAGAAAACAAATAAAAGGGCAAAGAAACAACACTTTATATTTTAATGCTGAAATGAACTTTATAAAGCATTTTAATAAGAAAATTGACCATCACTGGAGAAGATAATCACACTTGAGAAAGATATAATTGTGACACCAACAATTAGCATGGAGTACAAGAAACCAATGGTGTAATCATGTATGCAAAAAAACAGGAGGAGGAATACATAAACAACTTGATTCAACAGGATGACCGCGACATTCTAAGTCTAACAAAATAGGGACTAAATAATTATGCATGTATTTGGAATTTTTTAAATTACCTGAACACAATGAGGTGTTGCACAAAGATAACCTCCAGAAAGTATTTCAGTGGTTTCACCAATTTGGTAAGCTATATCATCTTTTCCATAGACAACCTATAACATAAAAAATATACAATGAATAAGTGCATTGTACTAATTCATAAAAATTCTAAGCTTCATATTCACACCATTTAGGGAGAATGTGTCATATTTTACAGTTTTAAACCTTCAAATGCATGTAACCTAACAGATTTTTTCAGAAGGAAAAAAGAAGGAAAAAAAATTCCATGAAATGCTTTTATTGTTAACAGTCATGCATTATTTATAGGAGCCCATGTATCATATATTGAACTTGTTCATCCCCAAACATAAAGCGAAGGAGCTAAAATGCAATCCTAAAAGATCATGCAGAATCATGTCTCTGATGAAACATAAAAGTAGATTCAATATGTACACATTTTGCAATGACACTGCAATCATTTGAATTGGCATATCTATTGACCAAAAAAAAATAAAAAATGCTTTGATATATATCATCCACACCAGATAGATATAAGGCATCTAAAACCACTTCACAAAAAAATTTCAGTCCAAAATGATTCAACACTATCAAAAGAAAGGAGACATTTTACCAACAACTTTAATGATATAACATCTCTGCCACTTATAAGTTGATTGAAAAGGAATGATAATTCATGTCAAAAGAAGATGAACCAAGAAAAGATTTTAATGTTGCAAGTATGTACTTTTTTAATCATTTATATCATCCAGCGTTACTTGCAAATCAAGATGAAGAATATATACTTTGACAATTTGATCATTTCTTGTTCGAATATACAGACCAGCAGCACTATCAGGGCAAGGTAGTTCTACACCATCTCTCATAAACATAGCACAAGTCAGACCTACATATTGAATTGAAATGGAAATTAGACAAGTGATAGCACATGAAGAACAATAATATTATTTCTCTCGGTGACATTTTATGTTTTTAACATTCATGGACATGGACTTCTCTAATCAATTTAACTAGAGGAATATAGGGTCTAAGAAGTTGATATTACACTGAATGAAAATATATGAAAGTGACAATAAACATATGATGCTAACCTGTCAGTGAACCATGGTCTGTATGCCAACCACACCAAGAAGACAGAGAGTTACCATCCGGGATTCTGTAACAAGCCATGTGTAACTAGTTAATATACTGTCAGGCATGCGCAAAAGGATAAACTAGAAATTAAGAAATGTATGCTATATTAAATTATAATTATATCAAACTTGAGAACTAGAATATACTCTAAACAGCATTCTGATGTTTTGAAAACGTTATGACTAAAGACTATAACCAAGTCTAGAAGTAGAGATATTGACCAATCAATTTCCATAGGAAAAAATGTTATGCCTTTTAACCAGCCACCAAAATGTAATTGTTCTTCTGCTTCTATCACATTGGTATTTCAAGAGAGTTAACATTTGATATCCTTTACAGCTTATGCATATAGAAAATGTTTACAATAGCCAATTAAAGAACTTGTAGCTCAATTGGCAGCAGCCAAGTCTTTTAAAGAATTGGGATGGATGATGATTTCAGAGGTTCAATCCTCCACTATGCCACCTAAAGTCATAATTGAGAATAATGAAACAAAATCCAAGATATAGTTATTTTAATATGTGATGTCATTCAAATTCAGATGCCTTTAAAATCTTAAAATCAACTTTAAATTATAGTATTAAAATTCATAAATCCAAGGCATACTATAGTCTCAAAGTTTAATTTTTAACTTCGAACCAAAGATTTTTTTAATGAAATTAAAACTAGAAAACTCAACTTTTTAGGATAATTAACTGTAAAAAGATACTGTTAAAATCTTAAAATCAACTTTAAATTATAATAACAAAATTCATAAATTCAAGGCGTACTATAGTCTCAAATTTTAATTTTCAAATTCGAACCAAAGATTTTTTAATGAAATTAAAACTAAAAAACTCAAATTTTTAGGATAATTAACTGTAAAATAAGGTTTTTAAGAAGAAGAAGAAACGACCAGACTAAACTTTATCAATAAAGTCTCATCACCAATGTTCACGTTTTTCTTTTTTGGTGGACAATGTTCACGTATTGGTCCTTCTAAATATTTAAGCTAAGTTACCAAACGTAAGCTTAGTGGTTTCATCAAATACCAACATAGAAATCTTATAATAAGCAAAGAGACCGTGTAAATTACCCCTGTTGTGCAGGAAAATAATATAGCAAACGTCCTTTATGACTGCGGGAGCGATGAAGTATTGATTCCAGATCTTCATCCTTGTGGATTTTCATCCTTTTGGATACTGACAAGTCATTTGAAGTTGGCAATAGATTAAGAAAGCAATTTAAATGAGAAAAAAGAAGAAAAAAAAAAGTGCAGTAGGTAATGGAACTTAGTTATGAACAAAAAGGAAAGAGTGACAATTGCCATACCACCTAAGAATGAGTGCACCACCACCCATATGAGGTGCCTAAGGCCTTAACTTGATAAGGGGATAAGAAAATCAGAAACTTTGCCAGAGCAATGTCAAAGGGGGGAAAGGTGAATAAAGATTCATTTTGAGGTAACGCATTTATTTAAATGCTTGATATTTGTCAACGTATTTTTTCTAAATTTTATGAGATATTTAGTGGGAAAAAAAATGTTTTGATCCTCTAGCCCTAATTCTCATCCTATTCCACATAAAACCATTAACAGCTTCAATATTATAAGAAATGCCACTTCAAATTGCAAAGAAATGTTTACTTGATTTCAAAATAGGACACAAAATTACCTTTCCTAGGGAAAAATAAACAGAAAAGTGGTCCAACTTCCAACAGGCAACAGTACATATGAAATAGAAAACTGGGGGAACACCAAGCCAAACAAATGTCCATGGCTGTCTTACCATATTGATCGCAGTGATATGCCAACATCAATCCAACATCAAATATCAGCTTCCCAAGTGTTTTGAAAGCTACAAGTCAGAAATAAACAGTGAACATGCAACCAATCACGTTACATCCAGCAAAACATAAAGCTCACATAAACTAGGACAATTTATTAACCATTATCTAATGTTGATTTGGAAGATGTATAAATACTATGCTCTTAACCTTCTAATTTTAAGTTCAAAATCCATTAATCAAGGAAAACAAGAAGCTGAAGCTTTGCTCCCACTTTACAGTAAAAAGCTTTAAGGATGAAAAATTATAGAGAAATACAAAAAAGAAGAAGAAATTATTGGTAAAAATATTCCAGGTTAGGAACATTTAAACACTCAACTTGAACTGGTTAATGATGCTCATAGTGGTTAATAAATAACCACTTATTGACTGGAAATATTATAACCAAGAATTCCTTTATTATAAGTTTTTGCAAAAATGAAATAGATTTTCAAATATATAAGTGTAAAAATAGAACTAAGTAACGTCTTCAGTATCATGTAAACTTGTAAAAAGCCACGAAAACTGACAAATGGTATACAAAAGCAAGTAACATAAGTAGATTGCTGAATGCACATAGGCATAGCAAAACAAGAAAAACAACTTATGGTCTACAGTCGTCATCTGTGATCTTTCAAGCAAAACCAAAGGGGAAAAAACATATAAACACAGCAATCTATACCCCCACAGATCAGAAAATTTAACATTGCATAAGCAAAATCAGTTCAGACTTCAGGGCATACCCACTTCAAGTTCTGGTAATGCACTTCTGGGCCATATATTTGATCCACAATATGATGGATACCTGCAGAACACACAAAATCCAAGGCAATGCATATGATCATAGATGCAGAATTACAAAGAGCACAACACAATATAATAAATATAAAAATTAAGCAAGATATATAAATGACAATAAAATGCTGGTAATATATGTAAAGTTTAAACAGGTATCAGTCTATACTGATTTTAAGTGAAAAGAAAAAAATAACTTTTTGACTTAGGTGATAACTCGGTATAACTCTGACAAATTGCATGAATGTCAGATATCTAAAAAAATAACTAAATTAAGATAAAGCAAAAGTTGTATCATATCATCCATATAAAATACAGAAACATCTATAGCAAGAAAGAACTAAATTTTTTAGGGTTCCTCATTTTTGTTGTCACTGCTGATGGAAAGACTTGCAGCAAATATATTATAGTAGGATACGGAGCCGGATCCTGAAATTAACAAAAAAAAAAAAGTAGGATACGGAACCGGATCCTGATAGAAGTAAGTGTTGCTGCAAATTTTCTGATCTGCAGCAACCGGAGAGCTATTAAAGCCTTTTTTTTAATATAACGTGTTTTCATCCGCTTTTACCTTTGTATCAAAGATGCCTCTGTTGTAGGCATATCAAGTATGGGGTTGGCATAAAAAGATCCTTTTAATAAATCTGCACTCAGGGAAGGAAAAAGTAGATAAAAATCATAACAGGCCTCACTTAATAATGTAAATAACAATATCTAACAGGTGAAAGAGTTACCAGGCTTCCCGGATTCAAGTTTCTCTTTCCCATGACTCCAACCGAAATTGTACCTATGAATTCATGGTGGATAGATCAATCAAAAGTTATTTGCCGCTGTAGAAAGCTACAAGTACAGGGCATTTGACTAATGGTAAAGAAAACAAAATATTGGACGCTGGAATATGCAATGCAAAGAGAAACTAGTAGTAAGAAGTCTTGAATACAGATAAGTTACCTACTATGAGGATCTTCAAGATCCTCCTTCACTTCTTTAGGAAGATTTGCCAATCTGACATAGGGAAAGGAAAATGTTATCCCAAACAAAATAAGAGCTTCTAGTGATCTCCTTTGATGTTTTAAAACTAATGCACGGGGAACATGTGTAGAAATACCATCTCAAAGCACATACCTTGGTGCAAGATGCAAAAGATTTCTGCGCAACGAAGAGTATCCTGGGACCTGTAATTAATTCTATCAGATAATTATGACAACACAAATTGTAATGCAGACAGAAAATAAACACCCACGAATCGCCAGTTCCAATCCTGCTATATCATATCCACAATCATCTCTTTGAAGGACAAGATGGAGTTTGTGACAAGAAATGGGCATAGCTAACCCCATGCTCTTGTTTTTCACAGAAGAAGACATTATTTAAACTAGCAGAGTGGGTTGGTTCAAAATGAGAAACTCTCCCCAAAAAAAGAACATGTTTTGGCCTCAAGCCATAACCTGGAAAGGAATCCTGACTAAACTAACTTCATAGGTAAATTAATAACTCTATTCTGTGTTTCGTAAGTTTCCACCATTAAATTGAGCCATTGAGCTTCAACAAAAACTGTTACAGTTGGGAAATTGTACTATAATTCCCACCAAAAGAAGAAAAAAAACACAGCCTTAAGTTCGACTTTTTTATCCATTGTTTCAGTTTAAATGTTTACAGACTTCGTTAAACTTTATATGCAAGTACCAATTTTATATCTACCAAACAATTACACTGACTCGCAAAAAGCTAACATGTCATAAGTGAAATCTTAAGTTCAAAAAAAGTATTCCAAGTTCTTATAGTTTGGCCGTCAGCTTTTCACGGATATCACTTATATTTGTGCCCAAGCCAAAGCATTAAGAACCATGTGCATAAATTCTGAGCCAAATGTGTGAATACAAAACTGAATTAACAATTTAATATATTCAATAGCAACTAACTAAATCAATGAATTCTATTCACCCATCCAAACAACCCCCTCTTCCCCAAAAATACTAATAATAATAAAGAATTGTTATACATTAATCCTAAATTCTATTCGGACACGACACGTTAGGATTTTTGAAGCGTCCATGCTTCATAGGTGTGAATACAAAACAAAATTAACAATTTAATATATTCAATAGCAACTAACTAAATCAATGAATTCTATTCACCCCATCCAAAGTCCAAACAACCCCCTCTTCTTCAAAAATACTAATAATAATAAAGAATTGTTATACATTAATATTTCAAAATAAATAAATTCATGAAAATTGGCATAAACAAAACAAGTCAAATAATGGAACAGCATGCACATACATCAGTGACTGATAAAATCCCCAGCCCGTTGGGTCCAAACCCTTCCTCAATCTTCAACGACAAGTCAGAGTTCTTATCCTGTCAGAATAAATTTAAGAAAAAAAAACCGAAATCAACAATTCAAACACATAGCCATCATCAAGCCACCAAGTATTACACAAAACAAAGGATCAAACACACGCAAAATGTATGGTAGTATAGTAGTTGAAAACCACTTGAGAGTTTTTCTTCGCTCAATTATAAAGATGAAAAAACACAGATACAGAACAGAACAAAGAAAGGAGAAAGAGAAAGAGAAAGAGAGAGAGAGAGAGAGAGAGAGTACTTTGAGCTGAGAGAAAGAGATGGAGAGTGTAGTGAGGGTAGGGAAGGAGGTTTGGGACATGGTGTGGCAGAGAATTCGCGAGGAACGACAACGTTTTGAGGAATAGGGCGCGGGAAGAGTTGTATAAGAAGTACCAGCATTGAAGACGAGGGACCTCAATACGTGAAAACTCATGCTATTTTGATTTTCAATTCAAATCAAAGTTACGTGTTTAAACAGATTGAAGTGACACCTCCAATAATATATTAATATTCTGAGTTGAAAACATAAACGCAAACCACAGTAAACGTTTAAGCGAATCAAAGCTAAAAGGACCCTAGGAAGCACGTTACTTTTTGTCTTTTTGTCATTGTCATATGTGCGGGGCCCATTTTTATTTGTATTGTTAGGGTTATCATCAATCATTTAACATTTAAAGCTTGTTTAAACAGAATTAAATATATATCATTTGAAGCAATTGGATCAACATTTTCTATTACTTATCTAATCACCATTGGATCAACATTTTCTCTTTTTTTAAAAACTTTTTAACATTCTCTCTTCGATTCAATGATGATTAGATTGGTAGTAAGTTAGTAGTAGAAAATTTTGATAATAAGAATATTCTCCTTCATCCTTTTTTGTGGGCTCTCTTTTATTTTTAATGAGTGTATGTGGATGAGTTTTATTTTAGAGTAAAGCATTTTTGGGCACTCAATAAATATTACAAAGTCCATTTTAATCTTTTGGAAAAAAAAGAGTTTCATGGTCTCTTTAAAATTTAAAATAGATCCACTTAATTGAAATTATGATCTCTTTAAAATTTAAAAAACTAACATGAATTTATTTTAAATTTTAGAGAAATCATGTACAAATTGTTTTCTAAGACATTAAATTAGGTTTCATGATATTTGCGGATAATAGAGAAGTACATTAGTACTTTACTCTTTCTTTTATTATGAAACAACTATTTAAATAAGGAAAATTACTTTATCATGTTACATAAGAAAATTTTTATTTCCTACACACACTAAATGAGTGGGTCCGTAACAAAGTAAAAAGACAAAAAAAATGAAGGTGGGACCCACTCATTTATTGTGTGTAGGAAATAAAAGTTTTTTCATGTAACGTGAGCATACTTTTTCTTTTTCAATAATAGGAAATAATTTTCTCATTTTATATGAGAAAATTTTTCATGTTACACTCACAATACATGAGTGGATTCCATCTTGATTTTTTTATCTTATCACCTTTTTTGTGGACTCCACTCATATATTGTGCGTATAACATGATAAAATTTTCTCACGTAAAATAAGAAAATTAATTCCCTTAAATAATTGTATAATTTAAAATTATTCATGTAGTTTTTATTCTAAAAAAAAAAAAAGAATATAATTTGAGCAGTTACCAACATAAAGAAATTGCCACATAGAAGCGCGGGAAATATAGAATTAAAGCGTTAAAAAATGGCGGTAGCACTCGTTGCATTGGATGTGACACAGACATAGAGAGAGAGAGAGAGAGGGAGAGGAATGGAAGATTCAGGAGCGATTCTCGCTCACATTTCATCTTTGAAGGAAATGCTCGATCAGGTTTGTTTTCTTCTCCTCTTCCTTCAGTTTTTCCTTCTCACAGTCTTCCTTAAAAGTTGATTGTAGTTAATTATCTTTGAGAAATCAGGTTAACGAAGAAATCGAGACTAATATTCAAATTACGCGAGAGATCGAGTCGAGCATCGTTAGATGCGAGGAGATCGAGAGCGATTTGGCAACCAGGGAATCCGAGTTGATCAAGACGAGTGGCATGTTGCAGTTCGATACGGTTGGATACGTCACCGTCGCTGGTAAGTTCGGTTTTCTTCGTTGAAGTTTCTGTTCGAATTCATTTTGATAAATCAAATGCATTGAGTTAGATGTTAGTGGTTTTTCCGTTGTATCATTTATTCTTCTGATCCATTGATTCGCGAATTTGTAGGGGAGAAAAAAAATTAAAAGCTCATTTAGCTATCAAATTGTTATAGAAGTGCATTTCAAATTATATATTTCGTTTCATAAACAGTTCATGTTCCTAATTTAACAATAAATGAATCCGTCTACGGAATCAATTGCTTTTGATTAGTGTTTCTCAGTTTTTTTTTTTCTTTGCTTACTACTGGTTTGGGATTTGAATTTTGGAAGTATTTGATTCTGGAACTAATTATATGCTTTTCAATTTAAAATAGACTAAAAATTGAACTTATAAGGAAAAGATTAATTTAATAAATGTGTAAATATTGCAGATATTGGAAAGAGAAGGCGTTTTGGCAATTTTTGAAAATGGAAAAGCAAATAAATTTTTTTCTTTGTCATGACATCATTGGTTGGATTGAGCGTTTAGCAATGGGTCAAAAGTTATAGTTGTTAATTAAGGTATAACTTTTTCTACTTACTTTTACCCACGTCGGGCCTTGCCAAAACATGATGTTGGTATCCAATAATCCCTCAACACCTGCCTTCAGCAAAATGTCATCCTTGAGAATCGAATCAATAATCTCGGCTCTAATACCAAGTATTTGATCGAGCACTTATCACTAATCCAAAAACTATAGTTATTAATCAAAACATAACTCTTTCTACTTATCCTGTAATTGCCATAGTTCGATTGGAATCCGATCTACACCAGACCTTGTAAAGGCATATGCTAGCCTCACCAACAATTCTCCAACACCAGTCTTCCTTAAAGTGTCATCACTTGGAATCAAACCCATAACCTTGGCTAATCGAGCGCTTACCACCCCAAACACCTACCTTAAATGTCATCCCTAAATCCTAAATCCTAAAGTGTCACCCCTAAAAATTTGAGCCCATAATCTCATCTCTAATATCAAGTGTTGGATTGAGTACTTACCACCACTAGATCAAAAGCTATTACCGTTAACCAGTGCAATTTTTTCTACTTACATTACCGTCCCCAAGCGCCATGATTTAATATAACTCCACACTAACACTGCAGCATGGTACAGATTCTTCTTGTTTTTTAATAAAAACTAATCAATTTCTGCACACATCTATTAGTCATTCACTTCATCGTTCATAGACATCAAAATAACATACCAAGAAATTTGTTAGAAAAATATAATATAAAATTATTAATGTGACCTTCACCTAATAACTTAAGTTTTGGGATTGAATTTGTTCTTTACATGATATCAGAGTCTTTGTGGTTAAATCGTCATGAGTTCGATCTTTACTGATCTTATTCTATTAATAAATAATTAATATTGTGCAATTTCTTAGAATAGGTAAGAGGGGCTTATGTATTGTTACCCTTCAAGCTCAATAGACTTTTGTGAGAAGGTGTGTTAGAAAAATATAATATAAAACCATCACCTAGATTTGAATTAGTTTTTTACTGAATTATTTGACACGTCCTGCTTGCATTCTCTTTGTCGATAGGTTTGACTGCTATCTTATTACCAAATTACCAATATCGCTTACCCCGTGGAATAGAATGAAGAAGGTAGCATAGGGTTTTTTTTCACCTTTTTTTTTTTTCTGATAACTTATACATTTTTTTGGTTTCCAGTTTATATTTTGTTATGGACCTAACCCATGGATTCTATATCATCTACTAACAACTACTTAGTAACAAATTAGGATGAAGCCAACATCCCAGATATTAACAGATAAGGTATATCACCTTATTCCTCAACGGTTTGACTCCTAGGAGTTTATGCATATAGATAACCTATCTATAAATAATAGGTTAAGCCTTTCAATACACATCTTTTGAACCCCATTCTCTTAGTCTGCACACACCCCACTCGGCCTATTCTTTTAGCTGTGCATATACCCATGTCTTTTGGCCTTACACTTGCTGGGGTGGTTTCTTCCTTTAGAGACATTTGTGGGTGATATTTGATTGTACCTCTAGTGAAATTAGAGGAGCTTGAATCTTTTGTAATTTTTCTTTTTAGTGAAAGATTTTCTGGACTAGCGTCTTATGATTTTTACTTCTCTGCATTGAAGAATGTTTTTCACGTTAGAAATGATAAGGTCTCTCTATCTTTTTCATTTATGCATTTTTGTTTTTTTGCGTGTTGGCAGACCTGGTGACTTTAGGGAAACAGTGACCATTGTGCCACTGTTCCCACACAAATTTACCTAAATGCCACGTTCTTGAACTATTTTTCTAAACTGCCACGCATGCAAGGTCGCTTCTGACGCAGACGAACTATGCATGATGACGTGTCAGGAAACTAGTGGTGTTAGAGTTCGCTTCTGACACAGACAACCTTTATTTTTTATTAAGTTCGCTTGAATGCCAGGCGACCTCTATTTTTTTTTTTTTTTTTTTAAATTTGATACTTGTTATCCACTAAAAATGTGACACGTCAGCAAACCGAGTTCGCCTGTGTCAGAAACAAACTTACCCCGTGGCAGATTGGGAAATAAGACTGTTCGCGTGGCATTTAGGTAAAAAAGTTGGTGAACAGTGGCATTTTGATCACTTACCCGACTTTAGGCCAATCTCTGAGTGCCGAGTTCCGAGCTCGACGTGCCCGACCTATGAATCATTACCGTGCTAATTTGAGGAACCATGTTCCAACACCACCTCCACCATAGACCACTACTAGATCCTATATTAATCATTGACCTTATGTATACATTCAATATCCTCTCAGATCGAACGTATTTTTTTAAGAAATTTTTAATCAGATTGTGTAGAAAAATCTGAAAATGTATTTAAGTTCTGGAACTTAGGTGCTTCTTTCATACTCAGGAATCATCAATCTGCGCACTCTTATGATGAGATTAGATTTATTCGTCCTGAATATCAAATATATACGTTACTTAAAAAAAAACTATTCTCCATCCTTATTTTTCTTGTAGTGGTGTTTGCTTCGGTATACAAGAGTAAATTCTGAATGAAATTAATGTCGCAGATTTTACTTTCTTCCAAAAAAAAGTATTCATTTACAGGAATTTGGATCTTTAGCAATTGGATCTAGTTTAAAATAATAGAGTTATTTTCCTTGAACAATTCATTGTTTGGTTCTTTTGTTCTTGGCGTCCCACTTTTCAGTCTTTGTTTGCAGTATTATAATTTTGTGATTTTCATTTATAGCTGATTTCAGGGCTTCAGTGAGTTCCTTGGAGGAGGAGTTATGTTGTCTTAAAATGAAACGGGATGAGATCGTTAATAGAATGGATGAAAAACGGTATTGAAAAATTCTTAATATTTGTAGATGTAGTTATTGAAGTTTAATTTTGTTTTGGGCTTTCATCAATGTCAAACTTAAACTCTGCCACCGAATGCGGGAATTATTTTTCATGAGCTCCAGCATCTCTCTCAAAAGAAAACAATCCTATTCTGCAAGAAATATCGGTTTGAACTCTTTATTTGGCTGAAAGGTTGCGATATAAAAAGGACAGCCTTGTGCCGTAAAACTGCCATGCTGTGCAGGGTTCAGGAAATGGTTTATAATAGGCAATATTACCTTATATTTTGCAAGAACATGATAACATGAATTGAACATGTCACCTCCGGCTCACATGTCGATATCTCTATGAATTTATGTTACGGTACTATTGGATGATAAAAACTGTAGCTGGACATTCACACGAGGTATGGAATCTTATATATATATATATATATATATATATATATATATATATATATATATATATATATATAGGGATTTATACTTCTTATGCAACATAAGAATAGTCTTATTGTGGTATCACTATAATGTAGAACTTAAAATAAAAACAACTATTTTCTTGTGGAGAAGACAAAACTTGTATTTCTCTTTTTCTTGTGATATGTTGCTTACAATATGGATTAGTTTATATAGGCACTAGATTGTCTTTTCATGAACCAAAACATTAAATTAGCCATAAACCACAAAACTAAACTTCCAACTCTTGGCCTCTCTAACTCTTGGCCTTTCACTTTCTCACAACTCTTGGCCTTTCACTTTCTTACAACTCTTGGCCTTTCACTTACCTAAACACATGACTCCTTAATTAAGACTATTAAATATAAAAATAACAAAATATTTAAAGTTTATTCAACAATTCTCCTTCATGAACTTAAATGGTTCTGCCATCTTTCATCCCAAGCATCTTCTTGCAATTGTTGAGCAGCAACGTCGGCAGTGGCTTTGTGAAGATGTCCCCGACTTGCTCTTGACTGGTCACGTGTGTTAGCTCCACATTTCCTTCCTTTACTTGATCCCGGATGAAGTGAAATCGGACGTCAATATGCTTGCTTCTTTCATGATTTACCGGGTTCTTGGCTAGCTCTATAGCCGACTTATTGTCAATTCGGATCACAGTTTGACCGACTTGTTTTTCCTCCAACTTGCTTAGCAAATTCCTGAGCCACATTGCATGACAAACACACCAAGATGCAGCTACATATTCAGCTTCACATGTCGACAGTGTCACAATAGGTTGCTTCTTCGAAATCCAGGTGAATGTCGTGTTGCCCATGAAAAACACATAACCAGCCGTGCTCTTTCGATCATCTACGTCTCCACACCAATCACTGTCAGAATATCCAATCAACTTGTATTTTGCCGAGCTCGAGTAGTGTAACCCGTGTGAAACTGTACCTTGAACATACCTCAGAATTCTCTTTACCGCCTTCCAATGTGTGTATCTCGGCTCCTCCATGAACCGACTTACTATGCCGACACTTAACGAGATATCCGGCCTCGTGCATGTGAGATAACGTAGGCTTCCCACCAAACTTCTGTACTTGCTTGCATCAACACGGTCTCCTCCATCAAACTTAGAGAGTTTTGAACCGGGTTCCATTGGTGTTGAAACTGGGTTGCAATCTTCCATCTTGTACTTCTTCAAAATCTTTTTTGCATAAGCCTCCTGTAACACGAAGATTCCCTTCTCATTTTGTTTTACTTCCAAACCAAGAAAGAACTTCATCAAACCGAGATCTGTCATTTCGAACTCTCTTGTCATTGTGCTCTTGAACTCTTGTATCATCTTGGCATTGTTTCCCATAAAAATGAGGTCGTCAACATAAAGAGCCACAATTAACAAGTCTCCTCCATTTTTCTTGACATAAACAACATGTTCATATGGACATTGTTCAAGTCCATTCTCCTTGAAATATTTGTCAATACGAGTATTCCATGCCCGTGGTGCTTGCTTCAACCCGTAAAGTGCTTTCTTCAATCTCAGCACCTTCTTCTCTTCTCCTGCCTTCATGTAGCCCGGCGGTTGTTCCACATAAACTTCTTCTTCAAGAACACCATTCAGAAATGCCGACTTTACATCCATTTGATGCATTGGCCATCTGTATTGAGCAGCCTGTGAGATGAGTAGCCAAATTGTCTCCATCCTTGTAACAGGGGCAAACACCTCGTCATAGTCAATTCCAGCCTTCTGCTTATAACCTTTTGCAACTAGTCGAGCTTTGTATCGTTCTATCTCCCCTTGAGCATTCATTTTCTTCTTGAACACCCACTTCACTCCAATGGGCCGACTTCCTTCCGGTAGCTCGGCTAACTCCCATGTGTTATTTCGGTCAATGGCTTCTATCTCCTCATCCATGGCATCTTGCCATTTCTTATCTCGGATGGCTTCTTCAAAACTTATGTTCTCAGAGTCTGCAAGAAGACAAACAAAATGTACCTCACTTGTTGACTCATATATGTCTTGTATGTTTCGCATCCTGGGTTGTCGTACCTCATCTTCATCATCAGAAGCTTCAGGACTTGCCGGGTTGATAATTTGTGTTGAGATTCCGTCTTCAAAGTTTACCTCAGAAGAATTGTTCCAGTCTCACTCATTTGCTTCATTGAGCTTTACATCTCTGCTTACTATGACTTTCTTGTTGACGGGGTCAAACAGCTTATACCCCTTTGTTTTTTCATCATATCCAATAAAAACATATTTCTTGCTTTTATCCTCGAGCTTGGTTCTGAGCTGGTCCGGTATGTGTGCATAGGCTATACTGCCAAAAACTCTGAGATGGGCCACTGAAGGCTTTTGACCGCTCCATGCTTCCTGTGGAGTTTTATCATCCAAGTTCGAATGTGGACATCGGTTCTGCACATACACAGCACACTGCACAGCTTCCGCCCAAAACTCCTTCGGCATCCTTTTGTTCTTCAGCATTGACCGAACCATGTCAAGAATAGTCCGGTTCTTCCTTTCAGCCACGCCATTCTGTTGTGGTGAGTATGGTGCTGTTAGAAACATCCTTATCCCCTGTTCCTCACAGAAAGACATAAACGCTGTTGAGGTATATTCCCCACCTCTGTCAGACCGCACCGATTTGATATAGCTTCCTGTTGCCTTCTCAATCATCACCTTGAACCTTTTGAACACATCAAACACCTCAGACTTCTCCTTCAGAAAGTAAACCCAAGTTTTCCGTGAGAAATCATCAATAAAGGAAATAAAATACTTCTTACCGCTGAAGGAACCCGGATTGATGGGTCCACACAAGTCGGTATGTATTAGTTCCAGAGGTTGCTTAGCCCGGAATCTTGCCATCTTCTGAAACGTGGTCCTGGCATGCTTGCCAAGTACACAACTCTCACAAAATTTTCCTTCAAAGTTGATGCCAGGTAACCCTTCCACCATCTTCTTCTTTGCCAACTCGGTTAGACCACCATAATGTAGGTGACCAAACCGGAGATGCCAAAGTGACGCCTTATCTTCCACCTCGGCTTGTAAACATTCAACCTGTATACATTTCAGATTTAGTTTATACATACGATTCTTACCCATTTGAACCCGACTATCAGCCGACCTTGCTCATCTTTCAAATACAATACCTGGTCTTTCATAATAACCGAGTAACCTTTCTCCATCAGTTGACTCATGCTTAAAATATTGCTTTTTAGGTCGGGTACATAGTACACATCTCGAATTGAGCCAATTAACCCGTCCTTTTGTAGGAAACAGATCGTACCTCGGCCTTTTACCTCAACCTTTGAGGCATCCCCGAACGAAACATGTCCAGTTTCCACCTTTCTCATCTCCTTGAAGAAGTCCTTATGTCCGCACATGTGGTTGCTCGCACCCGTGTCAAGATACCACTCCATGTCATCGTCTGGACTTCCTTTACTGTGTGTCATTAACAAGACACCATCCTTCATCTCGCCTTCTGTGGCTAGGTTGGACGTCTCCTCCACCTTTTTCTCCTCTCTGCATTCTCTTGCGAAATGTCCGACTTTGCCACAGTTGTAACACTTGTCCGAGTTACAATCTTTTGCATAGTGACCAAACTTTCCACATTTGTAACACTCGATGTTTGAATAATGTGACCGACCTCCTCGTCGACCTCGTCCTCTTCCTCACCAGTTTTGTTGATTTGACTGTCCTACCTCATCACTATACACTTCTTGACTTCGGCCTCGACCTCTACCACCACGGCTAGTACCTCGTCCACCGCGGCCACGTCCTCTACCTCGAAAATTTTAAGAATAGAGCATCTTCTCATCTTTAATTGTTGCTTTGGTCTTAAGTGCCTACTCAAGAGTTTCCTCCTTCTTCTTCTTTCTTTGTTCATGCGCTTCAAGGGAACCCGCCAACTCATCAATGGTGAGTGTAGACAGGTCCTTGGACTCCTCTATGGCACAAACCACGTTTTCGAACTGGTCTATCAAAGATCTCAAGATTTTCTCCACCACTCTGGTGTCAGGTATATCTTCTCCATTCCGTTTTAACTGGTTCACAATTCCTTGAACCCGGGCAACGAACCCGGATACTCCTTCCGTGTCCTTCATCTTCATTCCCTCCAACTCGGCACGAAGGGTTTGAAGCCGGACTTGTTTAACCCGGTTAGCTCCTCTATAGACATTTGCTAAGATGTCCCAGGCTGCCTTTGAGGTCTCACAATTTGCTATCTTCTCGAACCCGGATTCGTCTACAGCTCGAAAGAGCATGAATAACGCCAGCTTGTCTTTTGCACGCGTCTCTTTCAACGCTTTGGTTTGAGCCGCCGAATGGCCTCCAGTGTCCTGTGGTTCTACAAAACCTGCTTGAACATTCTCCCAAGCGTCCTGGGATCCGAGAAGAGCCTTCATCTGGATGCTCCAATTCTCGTAGTTCTCCTTCGTCAACTTAGGTAGTGCCATATCACTCCCCCTCTCCATAGCTCTGATACCAATTTGTGGTATCACTATAATGTAGAACTTAAAATAAAAACAACTATTTTCTTGTGGAGAAGACAAAACTTGTATTTCTCTTTTTCTTGTGATATGTTGCTTACAATATGGATTAGTTTATATAGGCACTAGATTGCCTTTTCATGAACCAAAACATTAAATTAGCCATAAACCACAAAACTAAACTTCCAACTCTTGGCCTCTCTAACTCTTGGCCTTTCACTTTCTCACAACTCTTGGCCTTTCACTTTCTTACAACTCTTGGCCTTTCACTTACCTAAACACATGACTCCTTAATTAAGACTATTAAATATAAAACTAACAAAATATTTAAAGTTTATTCAACACTTATGTGTATGTATGTGCCAATATTTTTAATTTTTTTATACTTTTTTTCAATGGGGCCCACCTAAGTATGTGTTTGTTGCAAAAATTCTCATCTTATGTGACATAAGAAGTATAAACCCCATATATATATATATATATATATATATATATATATATATATATATATATATATATATAGGCAAAATGATTTCTGCAGCTATTGTACATATAGCATACGGCACCGGATCCTGGTTTTTTTTTTTTTTAAGAAAAGTTGTGTGGCCCATTTTTCTGTATCAGTTGCATATAACACTCTCTCTACGGCTGCTGCAAAAAAGTTTACCCCATATATGGGTTTTATTAATGTTATGTTACATGATTTAAGTGTTGTTTCCAACACACACAAATGGAGAGAGAAAATGGAATGATGAAAGAGAAAAGAAAAAAAAAAAAACATGTAGACTCCGTCTCTTTAACGTGTGTGTAGGTAAATGATGTTATATCATGTTACATGATAAACATAAAACCCTATATATATATATATATATATATATATATATATATATATATTATAACATCTAATACAATTTGAAATCTACAATATTCATGTGCAATTAGTCTTCCGTGGAAGTGGCATTAACATACGCAACATTGCATGGTAATTTTGATGACTGAGTGATCTAATTCTATGTAGGGAAAATTTTACAACACTATGCCTAGAATTTCAGAGAGAAATTGACAAGACAGAAAATTGTGAACTGAGGACTTTGCTGTCTGAGAAAGATTCCCTTGAAAATGAAATTCAACTTTTGGATAAGAAAAACAATGTTTTGAAAAATTCAGTATTGGCATTTGTGGAAGAAATTCTTGACGATCTTCAGAGTTCAAACTCAGGTAATGTTATTTTTTACAAGTCCTATGAACTTTCTATATTACTATTGACATCGGACTTAAATAGGGAAGTAGGTTTTAAATTTCTCTTCTAATCTGTATGTGAGTGTAAATTGTTTGTGTTCTTCGGAACCATTTTTCAGACTAGTTATGTACTTCCAGGAGTTTATTTTCTCCCACTAAACCAAACTAAGGACGACATATATAGGGAAGTTAAAACAGCTGCATACATTTTGGTAAAACAGATTCTTAGTTAATGGTTGAGTATTAGATGTAGATTATTGTACAATGATGTATTGCAACCTTTCCCATCCACCTCCCCATGCCCCCTACTGCAGCATTAGAAGTTGAGATACAGAGGAGGAACTGGGAGAATGAGAAATTGCTTAAGGATATCAATGATTTGAAGACTACAATGCTTTCAGCAATTGGGACCAGTTATGATCTACTGTAAATTCCCTTCTTTAAACAATTAATTCATATATCTGGAGCTTCATGTTGTCAACTTCGTCATGTTTGGTCATTATGGATCTTTAGTGAGGTTTAGATATAGATAGATAGGTAAATATGGAAAGTTCTTTGGTGGAACAGAGCAGATGACTAAAAAACAAAGTAGTCAGCGTGTTGTAGTTCTCTTGTTCTGGTAAGAATGATAAACAGTGTCAGAGCGCTTGTCCTTTGGTTCATCACTAATTAGCATCACGTCACGATATGTCATATTCATCCATGTGACTTTAAATTTAACTAGTTACCAAATATATGAAGAATCGTGACTTGCAAGTAAATGGTCACTGCATATATTTGAAGCAAAACTAAGTTATGGTACAAAGTCCCAGGCGCCAGCCAGAGGCAGCAACTGTATCAAGACTTCAAGAGCACGAAGTGTATGTAGAGGAATCCAAGTGTGAATCATTGAGTGAAAAAGTCTCACATTGATTAAGAATGGATTGAGTGAGTATCATATAAGTGGAATAACCCATGCACCTAATGTCATAAGGTTTTGGGTTTGAAGGTGGTGTTCCGAGTCCATTTAATGTTGCTATTCACTTGACTCATGGTTGACGGTTTCTCCCCGTGCACGGCCCAACAGTCCGCAGGTGTAAAGAACTGCAAATGAGTCCGTGAAAGATAGTTTTCTTGTTGAATTCTCTGTTCCTTGTGGAGTATGAGCTTTGCGGTGATGCAGCTTTTCTCGTTTGGATACAGTTGGCGCCTCAGGATTACGCTGCCTCACATGTGGCCACTTGCCATAGGCGTTGGTCAAACTACAGACTTCATACGCTTATAGGTTTTGAATTTGTACGGTAATATTACAGATAAGGAAATCTTTCCACTTCGTACTCTCTTATCTTTTTTTCCCGCAGGGAGTGTTTGACATCGTTCGTACCTGGAAAAGAGACTTTCTCATTTCATTTGCTAGCTCTCAAAAATGACAAAAGTGCTCATTTAAGCTCTTTTTTTGGTAGGGGTCCGGCTCCATTCCTTCCACGAACTTGGTTCATTGACAATCGACGAAATAGCATGTGATTGTTGCGTCACTATCCATTTCAGTTTGGGGCCCGTAATATCTTGCATTGTTCTGCTTCAGTATAATAGTTAGAAACAAACTAGGGCTTTCAGCTGATTAATGTGAATAAGGATGTCGATAAATGATAAACTCATTCATCAAAATCATGAAACAGCTAGCCTTTGCTGTAAATTAGAAGGTTATACCCACTTAAACAGGTTACATACATCTTAACTCAATTTTTACTTCTAATTGGTTTTTCTCATGTAACTTGTTGAATAATTTTCATGGTGTGCATGATAATATTTTTTTAAATAATTTTTTATTTTTAATTTGGGGAATATAAATGGTGAAAAGTTACATTTGATAAAAAAGAGGTAGGATCATTTGACACCGGTGTCAAATTTGAAATTTGATACCTCATCTGATAGTCGTTAGATAAAAAAAGATCAATGGTGTCACATGTTTATAAATCAGAGTTAATCTTTTTTGATTTAACGATTCTCAAATGAAATATCAAATTTTAAATATGACACCGATGTCAAAGATCATGTTCTTGATAAAATCCATTTAATTTTATGATTAAGAGGAGATTATTTAATATGAACCGGGACCATCATTTTTTATGTGGTCCCTTAGTGTAAATAGGAGGGTAAAATGGGAAAAGAAGAAAAAATAACAGGGACAACAAGAGAAAGAAAAAATTAATATTGTGAGAGGGAACACCAAAAATGCAGTGGTCCCGCAACCATATAAAATATTTTCGATTCAGAGAGTGAAGTGGTAGTACATAAATAAAAATTAAAAATATATATATTTTCTTTTTTAATTTTTTTGTTTGTGGGCACATAAATAGAAAAAATATTTAAAGAAAAAATAATGTTAGAGAATATAATGATTGTTGTCTACACCCGAAGTTATGTCTTTTCCTTATCTTAAAAGTACCGAAAAAGTAAGGTGAACACATTTAAAATATGGGTATGTTTACCCACCCATCTTAAAGGTTCATGGCTTGTTAAATTTGACTTCGCACTTTTTAACGTCAAATGAGTGAAAATCTTGTTCATGGAATCATGGTGGCGCTGCACGACGCTATTGCACACAGGTAACAAGTCATTGACATAATTGATGTAGTTAAAAATCATAACAAGGTAATGATTTAAAACAACGAATACTATCATATTGAAATAAATTATTTTTAACTTGTCGTTCGTGTCGTTTACATTAGCAGGCCTTTCAAAATCGCTGTAATGTGATAACACAGCACCGCCACTAGCTAGTAATAGTTCCTTCTAGTCGAAGGAAAAGAACAGGAAGCCCCCTCACAGCCAAGGAAAAGACTCTGTGGTTTAAAAAATTGTAATCAGAAGAAGAAGAAAAAATTGCTGTCATCCATGTCAGAGACAGTGACCGTGTTCATCACGTGAACATCACGTGCAACAAAAGATTGATTTTGGTACCGTGCAAATGTCTAGTCTCTATTTGAATGCATTATCTGATGAGTCCTTTTAATATTATCAAATTTCACATAAATGGTTTGAATTTGGAACCACTAGTAGGTGAGTTCTATATAAAATTCCACCTCCACTATTCTCATAGACATGTAGGGTTTTAGTTTAGCACTTGTGCCCCAATCACGTAGGCTAGCCATGTATCTTAAATATGTAACAAGAAAACAAAAAGGCCTTATATCAAAAATAGCCGAACAAGTTTACAAAAAAAAAATTAAAAAAAATAGCCGAACAAATTAATTTTTGATGATAATTAGAACAAATAATTCTGAGAGAAGAAAATAGTAGGGGCAGGCTCAAAGTGAGAAGAGGAGCATAATTTGGAAATATTGAGGAAAAAATTATGTCATTCTACCAAAAGATAAACATACTGTATTTCTTTCTTTTCTTTTTTTAGTTTTCTAATGATGAAGCGAATAATTAGTGTTAATGAAATCGACCCAATTATATTTAGCTTGGATCAAAGTCTGTCTAAATAGATTTTTATGCTGCTAGTTGTTTCATAGTTCAGGAAAATTCTTATTCCTATGACCTTTTGCAATGAACTTGTCCATTGAGTGCTAGGGGTGGAGCTTAGTATAAGCTTAAGTGGTTAATGCCTGTTGGACCTCACACTTGAGGGGAAGATATTGAAAGTATTTAAGTATGAGTTATAAAGAAGTATCACATCATTTAAACATAGACCAAGTGTTGACCATATAAGTGTAAAAAGACCCATAAACTTATAGCTTTAAGGTTTTGGGTTGAGATGTGGTATCGGTCCACTTATTCTGGTTTCTCATTTGCCCATTAATGAATGTATCCTTTGCAAAGGGTTTGGGCTCCTTCATACCATTCCCAACAATGTCTACAACATTTTTTTTTCTAAAATAATAATTTTACGTATAATTTAAAAAAAATAAAATACAAATTCTTTAGCTAGCTTGGCCCGATAAACAAATTATTGATGACTAGCTTGTGTAAGCCTTGTTTGTACATCTCTGATAAGAAAGAAGGTCTTTAGCACGACACAGCAAAAACTCAAAGTCCCACGTGGTGTTTTTGCCTATGCTTTTCATTCGTGTAGGTTTTGTCAAACCAATTGTGAATCACTACTGGTAAATAGTGTACGACTCTAAAAAAATTGATCTCTCTTGATACTGTTTTCTCGTTTAGCCAACTATTGATACCATAGGATCCTGTTCACCCCGTTTGAATCAGTCATCACCATTTTATATTACACCATAGACTGTTTGTGGATTCTGATTAGTGATATCAATGTTGGGAACACTGATAAATGTGTCACTTTTTTGCTAAATTTTTTATCAAATATCCTGCGAATAATATTTTTTACGAGTTTGTCATATGTCATGATTCGTTATCACTGATAACGAATTTCGTCGCCAATGATTTCGTGAAATGTGGACATATTGCAAACCATATTTGCTATCACTGGTGGCGAATTATGACATGTTAATTTTTTCCTGCAAAAAGGTGCCACGTGTCATAAAATCATTGACGAACGTAATTTGCTACCAGTCATAGCGAATTATGTCCACGTGATTGTCTGGTAAAAAATACTGTTCGCGAAGCATTTGAATAAATTTTTTGCAAAAAGTTGCATTTTGGTCAGTGTTCTCCAATATTGGTCGGGTTACCTAAGATCAGGAATATGGGTGTAAATTGATTGGGCTAAGTTGTTCTATTTTTTTTAGCTTAAACTGGTTAGGTTTTTGTCAAAAATTGTAGGTATGGTGTGGTTTATTAACTTTAACTTTGTAAAAGCCAAAATTATAAGTCTGACATGACCTATATTAAGAAAAAATTGGCCTATATATGTTAATTTGTTTAAATTTATTAGGCATTCATTAAGTAAAAAATAATTAAAATAATATTACTTTATTATTTAAAATCATTAAAATAATATTTTTATTTATTAAATTTAAAATAAATAATATGGTATGTGCTGACCTATAGGCTCAATATGTAAAAGAAAGCCTATCAACTATGTTTTAAATAGACTTTTTTAAAAACCTTAGTCTAGATATTTGACTCTATGTCTATGTAATAGGTCGAAATTGGCATAATATAAGCTGAGCCGTAAATCTCTGATAAACCGCATGATCCATTTACACCCCTAAACAGAAATCATTGCCAAAAAGTGGTAACATACGTGTTCATATGCATATCACACATTTTCACAAATATTTCGATACTAAATTAGAATATTTTATGTGCATCCACAGAAAAATAACAGCTCTATATAATAAGAATATTGTAATTTGATTAACATTGAAACTAGTTGAATAAGTCTCACCTACATGTATAATTTAGTAAATAATGATTATCACAAAAATGGTTGGTTTTTGCAGACCTCACAAAGCCTAATGTGAGCTTTTGATAGGAAAAATACATAAATAAAGAAAATTGAATGAATAATGATGATGAATTTAAGTGGGAATTTTTTGTTTGTGGGATCTTATCAATATTAAAATTGGATTTCTGACTTTCTCAAAACCATATTATGATGAGATTTATTATTCTTATGTTGCATAAAATATAATCTATCTCCTGCACACACAAATTCAAGATGAGTTTCACTTTACTTTTTCTCTCTCTTCCTCTAAAAATGAACCCCACCTATACCAATGAGTGTGTAGAAGATAACTCTTAGGGGGCGTTTGGTATGGGAAATTTTTTTAGAATAGTAGGAAAATGTAATAGATAGAGAAATGATTGGAAAGATGGATAAAGTGAAATAGATAGAAAAATGTAAAAAAAAGTTGTTTGGTGGGGAAAAACTTTACTGGGAAAATTAGGTAGCTTTATGAAATCAACAGTGCATTGAAGGTGAGATAACCGGTTTTCTGAAAATCCCACCTTCAAATTGGGTTTTTAAACAGTGCGGATATCTATGTTTCTCATAAATCCATACTTCCTGGATAGATGGATTTTTGGAGAAATATGTTGAAACAAACATGGTGTTTCTAAAAGCCATACTTGAGAAAGATAGACATCCTCCAAAAACCCTCCCAACCAAACACCACCTTATACCCTATAATGATATAGCTAGTATTCTCGTGCACCTGAGACACTGGTTTGAGATAAGATTGAAAGTCCTAAACATCATGTTTGGAAAGTCATATATAATTTTATTTTATGAGGATAATAAACAAAAGGAAATTAAAAAGGAAATTAAAAAGAGAGAGAGAGGGAGGGAGTGTTTCTTATGGTTTTGAACATTCCTTTCTTATTATTATTGAATTTGCCAGTAAGTGTTGGGACCCAAAGTGTAGCTCTTTGGTGAAAAAGTTGGGACATTTCATATGATCCACCACAAACCCCACATTTGGTTTCTTCATTGGCGACCAGAGAAAGTTAAGAGCACAGGACCACCACATACCCCATTTGAATTTCTTCCTATATAACAACACCCCTTCATGCAATCTAATCATCACTTCATGTTTCAACTGGATTGCACATCCAAAACCCCCCCCAAAAAAAAAAAAAATTATCTAACTTATTTCACTTTACAAAGCATGATAAAGCCCTCAAAAGTACACTGCATGTTTGAGAAAGAGCAAAGAGGAAACAAGCAAAACCTCAAGTTCAAAGAGAAGATGAAGTTAGAAACTGAGACTATTAGAGTATCTAAAAGAAGGCTTATGGGAAAAAGATTAGGTGCTCTTCTCAAAGAAGGTAGAGGAAGGTTTTATATACTTAGAAGATGTATCATAATGCTTCTCTGCTCCCAAGATTAGTGAGTATTTTATATCTGTAAGTTTTGTTACTAATTAATATAAAGTTGTATATTACTTTCTCTTCTAATGAGAAGAGAAGTTGTTATAATTGATTGTTGAAATAAAACTACAAGTAATTAACTCTCTCTTTTTTCTTTCAACTTTTTTCTTGTTCTAGTTATTATCCTAAAACAAGAATTAAGAAACTAATCTCTTATGCATCTTCTATATATTGTCCTTATCATGGTGAAGTTAGGTTTTCTTACCATATTCTTTCTTTTTCTTTGATCTCAATGAAACTTTTTGAACATGAAATATTTCAAACTTTTTTTGGACTTTTTCCTTGACGTTGCACAATGGTCTTTACCCTTTATTTTTAAGGCCCAAAAGAAAAAGAAAGAAAGACCGAAATTGTGAAGATTTTTGGTGCAAAATGATCTTTAGTTTTTATTTTCAGGAAGTTAATTTACAAGTTTTAAATTATATACCTAAAGTTAAATATATATGGCTTGCCCTAGTGTCTCTTTCTGCAAGTTTTCATAGCGTTCTTCGGTCACTATTTAGCAGAAAATTATTAATAGCAACAAAAAATCAAAAGCAGCAACTTTAATTTATAGATTCTGCGAAAGGAAGCACTGATCAAGAGCAACTTTACCATACTTTTTAGTATTTACCCTAGCTGCAACCGCTAACTCTTCACAATTCCTTCAAAAATAAAAACACTTGTAGGTCAATTTTTGTTGAATTGGAGATCGGAATTAATAGTCATATATCAAACTATTCATCTTAGATTTGGTTTAATTTCATACTAAAATAAATTTTCAGCTCGATTTGATAATTTAAAGAGGACTTTGTGCCAAAGAAAATAATAATAATCAGTCATGAAAGTTTAAACTATGATCAAGTGAAGGCATATGAACATTTTATATTTTTCATCCTTCTTCGGGTATGCATCACAATCATTTTGTCTTCTAGCACTATTTCTGAAAATAAACATTTAATTTTTTTTTATTTCTGTGTCTTAGAACAGTTTCTGAGAAAGAAATGTGTTTGATAACATGTTATATTTTTATTCAGAAAATGAGAATTGTGTTTGATTACACAACAAATAATATTATAAAAAAAATTCTATTGAGCATAAATTTTTTTCAAATCATCACTTTCCTTTCCATATGGTGTGATGGCGGTGGCGGCAGAGCGTGGTGGTGGTGATGGCAATGGTTGCGGCGATGGTGGTAGTGGTGACGGTGGTGGTGACGTGGTAGTGGCGGCAACAGTGGCTACGGCGATGATGATGGTGATTGGTGGCAATGGTGGTAGTGGTGACGGTGGCGGCGGCGTGATGGTGGTGAAGGCAATTGCTGGTGGCGGTGATGGAGACTGTGAAGGCATGGTGTGGTGGTGTGACGGCAGTGGCAATGATGGTAGTGGTTGGTGACCGTAGTAGTGACGGTGATGGTAGTGGTGGCAGTGATGACGACGACAACGACGATGGTGGCGGTGGTCGCGTCAGGATGATGATGGCGGTGGTGATGATAGTAGTAGTGGAGAGTGATTGAAAGAGACAAGTATTTATCCTTTTGTGTCCGGAAACAAACAAAAAAATGATTCTTTTTTCTATTTCCCCGCACAAAAATTAAATCGGTTCATCGCGGGAACAAAAGAAATTAATCAATTTTACCAAACGAATTTTCTATTCATTTCTATTCTCGAGAACAAAAATTAAAAAAAAAAATTATTCCGAGAAGATTATCATGCACATCCTATGAAGCTAATTTATATAATGTTCTGGGTAAATAACTCAAAAGGAAGAATGGAGTCAAGGACAATCTTACTCACACTCCCTATCAAGCTTATTTAACGATCGAAGATGAAACTACTTTAAGATTTTTGTTTTGAAAAAAAAAATGAGAAGGCAATTCGAGAGTACATAAAATATAGAGCGAATGCGAAAATAGAAAATTATATTCTTCTTCGTTGGGAGAGAATTAACGTGAATATTCTTCTTATTTCTTATACAATCGCATATTCTTCTTTCTCGAAGAAGATAATAGAAAACTTTAAGTTTAATTTCCATTTCTTTGGAGAAAATTTGTAGTGCATCAGTAGTGCAGAATTTGGTGCTCCCTTTTACTAAAAGAAAACTTTTTTTTATCCATTTTTTTATATTTCTTTTTAAGTTTTAATTTTTTTTTTAATAAAAGGGAACTCCGAATTTAATACTCGTGATGCATTGAAGTTTTTCTCCATTTTCTCAGCTTTCAACCCTCCAAAAGAAGGTATAAATGATAAAGACTTGTGTTATAGCTGGTGAACCATGGTTTTGGAGCAACAATACGAAACGTGTGGATATGCAAAATAGTAAGAAACTAACCAGCTACTATTTAATTATTATATGGCCAGGGATGCATGGGACTTTTTGCTTTAACATGGTAGTATGGTCCATGCACTTTATTTCTTCAAAGAGGACCGGCGAAGGGAAAATTTTAATACGTTTCTGGACTATCGTGATCCTTCCATTCAAAAATTGACATCTGTATGAATTAATTTATTTTTTCTTTTCTCTTTCCTCTCTCCTCAATTTTTTTCTCTTTCTCTCATTTCAGTCCCACCCAATTTTTCATGGTCCCGGTCCACTATAACTTTGCGCACTTTGCTCCAAATAAAGAACGATGTTGATTTGCACTTAGTATAGTGTATGGGTGACAAATACTGCTTCTCACTACAAAAGTTGAGGAATCTTAAAATTTCTCAGTATAAAACATGACTAGCTAATTACCATCAACGATGAAACTATTTTACAGTTGTATTTACCTAACACCAATAGTCACTGAAGTTAAAGTAGGCTTTTCCTATTCATCTCCTCTACTTTTTGTCTATACAATTGATTTTGTTTTGTTTGGTATCGTAAAATGAAGAGTTTAATTTGCTCAAGTTGATTTTTAAAATACATAGTCGTCCGATGTTGGAAATGAAGGTTTATATGCCAAACATGAGAAGTATGTTGATCTGACATGACTGAGGAGGCAATGGTATGGACCATGGAGTCACTGTGCTAGCCTTGAACAAGTTGAGGGTAGAAAGGGAAGATGTGTTGAACTCAATTATGGTTGAGATGTAGTATTAGCATACTAACAACAAGCTCAAACGTTGGAGAAGATGATCCTTTTAGTAAGGTAAGACCCTCTATTTATAGAATGGGGAAGATTCCATTTTAGTATGAAAAATATGATGTCATGAAGTTTCAACTTTATGGGCTCGACTATAGTATGAGGTAAAATGATCCTTGACGTGAAAGAAGTAACATATATGAAAAAAATAAAAATAAAAAATGTGAGTAGGAGTGTAAATAGGTTAAGTTAGGCTTCGACTTAAATAATTTAGGCTTGTGCAAAATCCCTTAGACCTGACATGGCCTGTTAGTCTTGTATAGGCCTAAATTATAAGCCCGACTTACTTATATTTAAAAAACAAAAATCTTGGGCTATGTTTTTTAATCTTTTTAAGCCTATTAAACATTCAATAATTAAAAAAATAAAATTTTATTATTTTATTATAAAAGAAATATTTGTTTTATTTAAAATAAATAATATGATATAAATCGTCCAGTAGACTTATAGACCCGACATGTAAAAAAAGCTTATGGGCTACTTTTTAAATAATTTTTTTTAAAAGTGTAAATCTGCTATGTTTCACTCTATGTAATCGACGAAGTTTAGTCTGCTATATTTCACTAATTATTACAAATATGTAAATACAACATCAAATCCAGACTATCTTGCAAGGGTAAAGTGTGTGTTGTTTTAAATGATGTAAAGTTGTGTCATTTTAAGAGAGAAAAAAAGATAGATAAAGGAAGAGAGAGTTGAAAAAAATATAAATATGTGAGTCCTACATCTTTGTGAGAGTGAAAGGATATAAATTGTGTCATTTTAAAGGATAAATATTTTTCTCATATTGCAATGTCTCGAAGTCAAATAAATGCCATGCAGCCCTCCATTAGACCATTGCTAACACTCAAGTGAGAAAACAACCTCTAGCTTTAGAAAATTTCAGCAAATATGAATACGCTAGTATGTACCAACTAAAAACAGATTTAGAAGTCTTCATATCAAATTTCCTCACGTCTGATATGTAATCATATCATACGTAGCTAACAAATCGAGTAGTTCATGGGGGCTGTTTCCTTCAGCAGTCATGACACATATAGAGCTTAATTTCCTCGTTAGGAATATGTGACTCATCTTTCTAAGAAACTCACTTGCTTAAATAGTGGTATAAGCTATATCTTCCTTAATCTAAAAAATTGGCAATGGATCATGAAGGGAATACCAACTCATCCTTGAACTTTGATTTTACATAAATGAACAGAGTAAACAAACATGTATGAAATGTTACATTGTGATGGAACCCAGAAAAAATACCACGGATAACACCAAAAGTTCATTGGAGACAAGCTCCGTTACAGTATTGAGTACTGACAGCAAGCAAAATACAAGCAACCACAGACTCCATGACTTGTAATACAAAGTTACAGACCTCAACAACAAAACAATGATAGAAATACAATCAAACTGCAGAACGTAGTAACAGACATAACGAGGAAAAACTCCACTCTAAGACAACAACCTAGCCTTGAGAGCTTCTCTATTTCCTCTCCTAATTCCCCAATTTATACATAATATTCAGCATAAAAAAAACCCCACCCTAAACACCTATATATACTAATTCCGAACTAATGGGATTTGGTATTTTATTAAAGGCTCATCACATTGTTAATAAAGATTTCAGTTTACATATGAATCCTTATAAGGCTCCGGGCATCGATGGTTTCCCTGCCTATTTTTATCAAAGTAATTGGGGTATTCAGTTTCTTAGTGAAGAAAATGTGGAATCCAGATCTTATCTCTACAATAAATTCCACTGTTAAGTTCAATTATATGATTAAATGAACTGGATAAACTTTATTTGTCGCAAATAAATGTAAGCACTATTTATTCAGTTTCATATTGTGTCTCGATATTACTGTTAATATTATATGAATGAACTGGATAAATCTGTGATGAGGATCACGATGAGATCACGATCATGAGGATTCAAGGATATTGCATGTCTATTCCTAATTATATGTTCCTAGTCTAGAGACACTGAGTTTGGGGATCAGTGATCAGTAAAGACTAGTACGACTTATCTACTTGTATATGGATACAAGGTAAAGACCTCATGAGCTGCAGATATGGAGATATCTTAGCTAAAGTCGTGGGTGGACCTATAAGAGTATAGCTCGCACTGAACAGACCCAAAAAGAGACTCTATGAGGAAATCTCACAGATAGTGTCATTAGAGTAATCTCTTTATGTTTGGGTATGTCTTTCCTTAGACCAGAAGTTATTACCTAGACTGTGTTCTTGAAGGCATGTTTTGATTATATACCTCGTCTGCCTGAAACATGGAGACTCATAGGTATACTGTTGGGCGTGTCCTTAAAGGGCACAGGGCTAGGGTAATAAGCTGAAGGAATTCGTCAAATCTCTGTGAGAGATTAGGTTATCTGTAAACCGGAGAAATCGGGATGACATTTACAGGGACTCGGGAATCTATGCATAGTAAAAGAGATCATGAGATGATCTGCCTTTAGAGTCAGTAAATTGAAGATTCCCTATTTCGTAGTTATGATGGACTAGCTTTAAAGGTATTGGGCCTAATAATGTTATTAGCCCAAGAAGCTGTTTGGAAGCCCACCTAAATGGGTGGGTGGTGCATGGAGTTTAGTAATGGGCTTGGATAGTCCAAGCCATTACTAATTAATTTAATTAGTTAAATTAATAATCAAATATTTGAATTTCGAATCTTGAATTTGAAATTTGAATTTTGAAATTTGAATTTAGAATTTGAATTTCGAGATTCGAATTTTGAATTTGAAATTTGAAATTTGAAATTTGAATTTTGAAATTTGAATTTGGATTTGAATTTTGAAATTCGAATTTTGAATTTGAAATTTGAAATTTTGAATTTTGAATTTTGAATTTGAATGTTTGAACGTTTGAATTCAAGTGTTTGAATTCGAATTTGAATTGGTTTTGAAAAGTTGTTTCATAACAAAAGGATAAGACAGGATCTTATTGGAGCATATTCCTTGGATGAAGAAGCATCTTTGGAGGCTCTCCCTAGGCTGTTTGGTGCATCACTTTTAAGTGATAAGAGTGTTATCTTATCACTTAAAACAAACCTCCATTCAGATTTGGTGGTTGAGGGAATCAGTGGGTAAGTTGATTCAAATTTTGAATGCAACTGCTCAATGTATTTGGACCCTTTATAGGGCTGAATTATGCGCATGAAAACTATATACTATATGATAGTTTATGAATTTAAGTTTAAATTAATTTGAATTTAAATTCATGTGGATAAGATTGGAGGTTGTTGGCAAAGTTTGTTTTGCAACAGCTCCACCTTATCACACTGTTTCATGCATAACTTTCAAAGAAATTTGAAAGTTTGTTTTTCATTTTGAATGAATGAATTCCCTCCTCCTCTCCAAAGGGTGTGCATAAATAGACATGTTCCTCACCTTAGGTTTCATTGGAAAACCAAGCCAACTCTCCTCCTCTATGCACCATTCTGTAGGGTAGCTCAGTACACCTTTCCAAACAGGATACCTAGCCTCCACCCTCACCACTTGTGCGCATAGCAAGCCTCATTGTGGTGTTCATCTGGTGGCTTTCAAGAAAGAGTTCTTGCATCATAGACGAACGGTGGTGTGGATCACCATTAGAGGGTTTGAACCCTTCAAGCCTGACATCTCATCTCCCTGACTGATCAGGCCAAAACAAGGTAACATCATGCTGTCTTAAAGCATGAATCTATGAGTGCATGTATGTTCCGCAGTAAAAATTTTGTTTTACACCTTACATGCATCGGCCTTCAAAGGCCAGTTTACTTTCAAGTGGTATCAGAGCCCGGTTGCTTTACCATCGACGGGTGATGGTACCTTGTTTGTGAAAAGAGTCTTTCACGGTCAAAAATCTTTAAAGGGTTAAAGTTTAAATTCTGCATGTGGATTTTGAATCACAAATCCTTTAAAGTGTTAAAGTTTTTGTTTTTATGAACATGAAAATTTGATTCTGTGTTCATAAAACATTATGCATCATGGTTTAGTTTCTTTTCTTTATGAAAGTTCTAAAAGGAACACCCTTTTTGAAAGGGTAGATTCGGCCATGGAGGGTACTAAGAGTACCTTGAATGATTTCTTATTTTTCTCCATGAATTGTGTCATGTTTATATGCATGAAATTTTGTGACAAATTTATCATATAGTTACCTATATGATTCGGCCATGTAGGGATATATGGCTACATGCATGGTTTAATTTTGTTTTCTTTAAGAAAGAATTAACAAAATTTGAATTGAAATTGTTTTTAAATTCGGCCAATGAGAAATTTAAGATTATGAATCTTGATGTTATTTTGATGTTTAAATGTTAAATGTCAAAATACATGTGAAAATGTTATGTGATAATATAATGTTTGTGTTTGCAAGTTTTGAACTTTTCAGGTACAAACAGGAAGGGGATGGTCATGGTGCCCGGATTTGAATTTTTTTGAATTTTAAATTTATGTGTAATCGCGCATTTTAATTTACAAGTATATTTGTAATTTAAATTTTGTAATTTTGTTCCTCCAAAGTGTTATGGAGTTTCTTTAATTATTTGTAATTAGAGAAATAGGCTAGTGGCGTATAGACGACAAGCGGCCGTTGCTTAAAGAAGCAAAAAGGACAAAAGCGCGAGCACCATGGCTATCTCAATATAAACTGTTTATATGTATGTATGATTAGAACGTCTAGTATGCATAAATTGGGCAAATCGCGTTTGTATGGTTATTATGTTTGTCCAATAACGACTAGTGTATACCGATAGATGTTTGACATAGGTAACGACTAGCATGATAACTTACAATATGCGTTTGATGGGACCTAATTAACCCCAAGATAAAAGGAACCCTTAAAAGGAATAAATAATTAAGCATATGATTATCTCCCACCACCAATGCTACTCAAAACTCTTCTACGTAGTGGTGCTCCACAACTCAGTTGGGACCCACTATTTCGTTGGGCTAGAGTAGTGTTTGAAGTGTAAGACACTTAGGGTGCTGGTTTAATGCTTAACTAAGACATAAGTTGCAGGCACAGCCGGACTTATGTGCTTAGGGTAATGGTGCTAGGTTGGTTGCATGAGATGCACCACTAAGTGACAAAGAGTTGTCAACCTAAAGTTAAGAGAGGGTATGAGATACTGTTGATAAAGATCAACCCTTTATTTAAATTAATCTTGCGGTCTCAGACGGAGGTTAAAATAAATAATCGCACTCTTAAACCCACTAAGGTAAAATCTAAAGTAGATTAACCCTAAGTCAAAAGGAAGGGTCATTGACTTAGATAAAATAGTGGGAGGGGCAAATTATTTCAAGTCTTTAATAATTTGCTTTTAACTACATAACCGTATATTAACTAAAACTATCTTTACATCCTTTTCAGCTTATAGTATGACTAATCCACTGTCACTGCGTTCAATACTCGATACGAATAAACTGACCGGTTCGAATTTTATGGACTGGTATCGGAACCTAAGAATAGTTCTAAGGGCCGAAAAGATTGCCTACGTTTTAGATGCTGTAATACCCGTAGCTCCACGGGAAGGGGAAGAAGGGTTTGCGGAATTTGATTTCGTAACCCATCAACAGCACTTGGATGACAATGTGATGGCAGTATGCATCATGTTGGCATCCATGTCGCCTGAACTGCAAAAGCAGCATGAGCATATGGATGCTCCCTCTATTATCGTACATCTCAAGGAGTTGTATGATATTAAAGGCAGGCATGAGAGGTATGAGGCCTCAAGAGAACTGTTCTCTTGTAGGATGACTGAGAGCATGTCTGTTGGCAGCCATGTTCTCAAGATGATCGGGCTGATTGAGAAGCTAGGAAACCTAGGCTTCATCATGGATGCCGAGCTAAGTAATGACTTAGTCCTCACCTCACTTCCACCTTCCTTCAGTCAATTCATCATGAATTACAATATGCATGGGATGCAAGTGAGCTTGCCTGAGTTGTTAAGCATGTTAACAACAGCTGAAGTGTCTATCAAGAAGGATAGGACACAGGCTCTTTTGATTGGTGGGCCTAGCAAGGCCAAGGGAAAGGGTAAGGAGCCTGCAAAAGGTGACCCCCTTAAGCCCAAAGGAAAACCCAAGAAGAAGAAGGGCAAGAAGAAGGGTAAGAAGGCACCTAAGGACAAGGGTGATGCTGAGTGCTTCCATTGTGGCAAGAAAGGCCACTGGAAGAGGAATTGTCCAGACTACCTGAACAATGTGAAGGACAAGAAGCATGGTGATGCTTCTGCCTCAGGTATTTTCATGATTGAGATAAATTATTCTTATGCTAATCCATCCTCATGGGTATTGGATACCGGATGTGGTTCTCATATCTGCAATATGTTGCAGGTACTTAGGAGCCCAAGGAGATTGGATAGAAACGAGGTGGATCTCCGCGTTGGTAATGGAGCAAGAGTTGCTGCTCATTCAGTTGGAGATGCTGACCTTATTTTGCCTACGGGCCTTTTATTGCATTTGAATAATTGTCTTTATGTTCCGCAAATTTCTAGAAACATTATTTCAATTTCTTGTTTAGAACAAGATGGATATACTTTCAGTATTAGGAATGGTACTTTTTCTATCATTTTGAATGATATGGTTTACGGTACTGCTTCTTTAATAAATGGATTGTATGTGTTGGAAATGGGAAATGAAGTGCTCAATATAGATGTGAAACGACCTAGGACGGATAATCAATCTTATCTTTGGCACTGTAGACTAGGGCACATAAATGAAACAAGATTGTCTAGGATGCATAGAGATGGATACCTGGACTCCATGGATTTGGAATCCTATGGACAGTGTGAATCTTGTCTAGCTGGGAAAATGATTCAACAAAAGCCCAAAGGGCTTGAGAGTCATAGGGCTAGTGAGTTATTAGAACTCATTCATACTGATGTATGTGGCCCAATGTCTATTGAGGCTAGAGGTGGATATTCTTATTTCATTACCTTTACAGATGACAAATCAAGATTTGGGTATATATACCTAATGAGATATAAATCTGAAGCTTTTGAAAAGTTCAAAGAGTTTAGGAATGAGGTGGAGAAACAGCGTGGCAAGATGATTAAGACATTACGATCAGATCGTGGTGGTGAATATTTGAGCCACGAGTTTCAGGGTTATCTGAGAGAAAATGGAATTCTCTCACAATTTACCGCTCCTTACACACCACACCAAAACGGTGTCTCCGAAAGGAGAAACAGGACCTTGTTAGACATGGTTAGGTCTATGATGAGTGAGACTCAACTTCCAAAATCGTTTTGGGGATATGCCTTAGACACAGCGGCATACCTTCTAAATAGGGTACCGTCTAAATCTGTTCAGACCACACCATATGAGATATGGAGTGGTAAGAGACCCAACCTGAGTTACCTCAGGGTATGGGGATCGCCAGCTTATGTCAAAGCGTTGACATCAGACAAGCTTAGTGCTAAGAGTACTAAATGTCTATTTGTGGGGTATCCTAAAGGTACTAAGGGATACTACTTCTACTCCATGGAAGAACACAAAGTGTTTGTTTCAAAGAATGCTGAGTTCCTTGAGAAGGATTTGATCTCTCAAGGAGGCAGTGGGAGTAAGATTGATCTTGAAGAAGTGCAAGATCCACAAGAACAGATTGAGGAACCCGAGTCTGCTCCGCAGGCGACGTTCTCCAATGGAGAAGTAAACACACAACTCCGTAGACCTACGAGGGTCATCCATCCACCTGAAAGGTACGGGTTTGTGATTGAGAATCAGCAAACTGTTGAGGATGATGAACCAAGTAACTACGAGGAGGCGGTCAAAGATGTTGACTCCTCAAAATGGCTTGAAGCCATGGAATCTGAAATGGATTCGATGTATCAGAACAAGGTATGGACCTTGGTTCCTAAACCACAAGGAATAGTTCCTATTGGTAATAAATGGGTCTTTAAAAGAAAGACTGATGCAGATGGCAACGTTCAGACCTACAAAGCTAGGTTGGTGGCGAAAGGGTATCGTCAAAGACAAGGAGTTGACTATGATGAAACTTTTTCACCAGTTGCCATGATCAAATCTATTAGGATCATGCTTGCAATAGCAGCATACCACGACTATGAAATTTGGCAAATGGATGTCAAGACCGCCTTCTTGAATGGGTTCTTGAAGGAGGAAGTGTACATGACACAACCTGAAGGCTTTGAAAACAAAGATCAGGTGCATATGGTATGCAAACTACAAAGGTCAATATATGGGCTAAAGCAAGCATCAAGGAGTTGGAATATACGTTTTGATGAAGTCGTTAAGAGTAACGGTTTTATCAAGAACGAGGATGAACCTTGTGTTTACAGAAAGGTAAGTGGGAGTAATGTCGTCTTCCTAGTGCTTTATGTAGATGACATATTGCTAATAGGAAATGACATCCCCACATTAAAAATAACGAAAGAGTGGCTTTCAGAAAACTTTACCATGAAGGATTTGGGAGAGGCAGCCTTTATACTCGGTATAAAGATCTATAGAGATAGATCCAAGAGGCTGCTGGGTTTATCTCAATCCACGTACGTTGACAAGATGCTAAAGAGGTTTAGCATGGAAGGGTCGAAAAGGGGTTTTCTTCCTGTCAGTCATGGGGTACACCTATCAAGGGCTATGTGTCCTAAGTCACAGCCTGAGAAGGATCGCATGAGTGGAATTCCATACGCTTCGGCTATTGGATCCATCATGTATGCCATGATATGTACGAGACCAGATGTCTCATATGCTTTAAGCATTACGAGCAGATACCAGTCAGACCCTGGAGAGGGTCACTGGACGGCAGTCAAAACCATCCTTAAATACTTAAGAAGAACTAAGGATGCGTTTCTGGTCTATGGTGGGGTTAATGAGTTAACAGTGAAAGGGTTCACTGATGCCAGCTTTCAGAGTGACAAAGATGACTGCAAGTCACAGTCAGGATTCGTATTCACCTTAAATGGTGGGGCAGTGTCTTGGAAAAGTTCCAAGCAGGAGACAACAGCAGACTCAACGACAGAGGCTGAATACATAGCTGCTTCAGAAGCAGCTAAGGAGGCAGTGTGGATCAAGAAGTTCATAAATGAACTAAGGGTGGTTCCGAGCGTGGATGAGCCCATACAGTTGCTTTGCGACAACACTGGAGCCATCGCGCAGTCAAAGGAACCTAGGTCTCATCAAAGATCTAAACACGTGCTCCGCAGATATCATTTGATTAGAGAAATCATTGATAGGAATGATGTAAAAATGGATTATGTTCCCACAGACGATAACCTGGCCGATTCTCTGACAAAGGCTGTTTCTCAGAGAAAACATGATAGTCATTATGAGGCTTTGGGCATACGACTTAGGTCTGATTGGCTCTAGGCCAAGTGGGAGCTTGTTAGCATATGGGTGTCCTAGAGACAATCTTTTGATTAAATAAAAGGACACTAGATGTAGAACTTTATTTGTCGCAAATAAATGTAAGCACTATTTATTCAGTTTCATATTGTGTCTCGATATTACTGTTAATATTATATGAATGAACTGGATAAACCCCTTGGAATAGAACAGGTATCTCTTGAGTATCTGTGATGAGATCACGATCATGAGGATTCAAGGATATTGCATGTCTATTCCTAATTATATGTTCCTAGTCTAGAGACACTGAGTTTGGGGATCAGTGATCTCGAGTAAAGACTAGTACGACTTATCTACTTGTATATGGATACAAGGTAAAGACCTCATGAGCTGCAGATATGGAGATATCTTAGCTAAAGTCGTGGGTGGACCTATAAGAGTATAGCTCGCACTGAACAGACCCAAAAAGAGACTCTATGAGGAAATCTCACAGATAGTGTCATTAGAGTAATCTCTTTATGTTTGGGTATGTCTTTCCTTAGACCAGAAGTTATTACCTAGACTGTGTTCTTGAAGGCATGTTTTGATTGTATACCTCGTCTGCCTGAAACATGGAGACTCATAGGTATACTGTTGGGCGTGTCCTTAAAGGGCACAGGGCTAGGGTAATAAGCTGAAGGAATTCGTCAAATCTCTGTGAGAGATTAGGTTATCTGTAAACCGGAGAAATCGGGATGACATTTACAGGGACTCGGGAATCTATGCATAGTAAAAGAGATCATGAGATGATCTGCCTTTAGAGTCAGTAAATTGAAGATTCCCTATTTCGAATAAAGCTTACCCTAAACCGCAGGGGTTGATACATTTCCTTACCCTAGGTTAATGGGAAGATAACCGAGACGAAGGGAAATACATACGGTAACCAAATATGTGCAATAGGTTGATCAAGTCATTAATCTGACTAGTTCTGGGGCAACAAAGCATTGCTAGTGCTCTGTGTTGTCATTAATTGGGTTGTGGGCTTGTTGGGCCCAAGCCCAGTTATGTCAGTAGCTAAGTTGGACCTAATGGGTCACACACTAACACCTTGTAGTTATGATGGACTAGCTTTAAAGGTATTGGGCCTAATAATGTTATTAGCCCAAGAAGCTGTTTGGAAGCCCACCTAAATGGGTGGGTGGTGCATGGAGTTTAGTAATGGGCTTGGATAGTCCAAGCCATTACTAATTAATTTAATTAGTTAAATTAATAATCAAATATTTGAATTTCGAATCTTGAATTTGAAAAATTTGAAATTTGAATTTAGAATTTGAATTTCGAAATTCGAATTTTGAATTTGAAATTTGAAATTTGAAATTTGAATTTTGAAATTTGAATTTGGATTTGAATTTTGAAATTCGAATTTTGAATTTGAAATTTGAAATTTTGAATTTTGAATTTTGAATTTGAATGTTTGAACGTTTGAATTCAAGTGTTTGAATTCGAATTTGAATTGGTTTTGAAAAGTTGTTTCATAACAAAAGGATAAGACAGGATCTTATTGGAGCATATTCCTTGGATGAAGAAGCATCTTTGGAGGCTCTCCCTAGGCTGTTTGGTGCATCACTTTTAAGTGATAAGAGTGTTATCTTATCACTTAAAACAAACCTCCATTCAGATTTGGTGGTTGAGGGAATCAGTGGGTAAGTTGATTCAAATTTTGAATGCAACTGCTCAATGTATTTGGACCCTTTATAGGGCTGAATTATGCGCATGAAAACTATATACTATATGATAGTTTATGAATTTAAGTTTAAATTAATTTGAATTTAAATTCATGTGGATAAGATTGGAGGTTGTTGGCAAAGTTTGTTTTGCAACAGCTCCACCTTATCACACTGTTTCATGCATAACTTTCAAAGAAATTTGAAAGTTTGTTTTTCATTTTGAATGAATGAATTCCCTCCTCCTCTCCAAAGGGTGTGCATAAATAGACATGTTCCTCACCTTAGGTTTCATTGGAAAACCAAGCCAACTCTCCTCCTCTATGCACCATTCTGTAGGGTAGCTCAGTACACCTTTCCAAACAGGATACCTAGCCTCCACCCTCACCACTTGTGCGCATAGCAAGCCTCATTGTGGTGTTCATCTGGTGGCTTTCAAGAAAGAGTTCTTGCATCATAGACGAACGGTGGTGTGGATCACCATTAGAGGGTTTGAACCCTTCAAGCATGACATCTCATCTCCCTGACTGATCAGGCCAAAACAAGGTAACATCATGCTGTCTTAAAGCATGAATCTATGAGTGCATGTATGTTCCGCAGTAAAAATTTTGTTTTACACCTTACATGCATCGGCCTTCAAAGGCCAGTTTACTTTAGGTGCACCGATAGATCTTGAGAAAGCTTATGACAGGCTGAACTGGAATTTTCTCCAAAGGATCCTTGAAGAAGTACATATTCCTCCTACTTTGAAGAATATTATTATGTCATCGGTCAAATCTCCTTCTATTAATATTCTTTGGAATGGTGGTTTGACTAAAGAATTCCAACCATCAAGGGGATCCAATTTCTCCGTATTTGTTTGTATTAGGTATGGAAAAATTGTCTCATATTATTGATACTGCTGTCAATGGTCATCTCTGGCATCCAATTAGAGGTGGTAAAGGTGGTCCATTAATTTCCCACCTCATATTTGCAGATGATTTAATGTTGTTTGCTGAAGCTAGTGAGAAGCAAATTAATATTATGATGAAGTGCCTTAATCTGTTCGAGGATGTATCAGGTCAAAAGGTTAGTGGCCCGAAAAGTACTGTTTATTTCTCAAAAAATACAGATGAAGATCTTGCAGCTCGGATTGCTAGAATTAGTGGATTCAAAAGAGTTAAGAATGTGGGTAGATATCTGGGGGCCAAGATATGTCATGGTAGAGTCACTAAGCAACATTATGCAGATATCATTGATAAAGTCCGGCAGAAAATGTCCGGATGGCAAGCTAAATGCCTATCACATGCTGGGAGAATTACTCTCACCTAATTAGTGTTGTCCACCATTCCATCTTTCCATATGCAGTATACCAAACTGCCCATTGGAGTGTGTAATGAGCTTGAAAAGCTTCAGAGACAGTTTATTTGGGGTGATATTGAGAATACTAAACGTATGCATCTTGTCAATTGGGAATCTCTTACAAAACCTAAAAGTTATGGAGGCCTCGGCTTAAAGAAGTTGTCTGTTTTCAATGATGCTTTCTTAGCTAAATTAGCTTGGAACATTTTTTCCAATCCACAAGCTCTTTGGGTGAGATTTCTGTTGTCTAAATGTGCTTCTAATCATTCTGGTGTGTATAGTTTTTCCTCCAGGAGTGGAGATTCAATTGTGTGGAAAAATATTTGTTTGGCTTGGAGGAAGATGGATTATCACTCTGTTTGGGAGTTAGCAGATGGGAAAAGTGTTAGGTTCTGGCAAGATAAATGGGTTCCTAGTTTGGGAAGACTCATGGACAAGACTACTAACCCAGTTCCTTGGGAAGAAGTCTCCATGAAGTCTGCAGATTATGTTATTAAGGCTGGTGACTGGGATTTGGATCGACTTTCTCTCTGGTTGACTAATGAAGATATCCAAGTTATCAGGAGCATTCTTCCTCCTCACCCGCGGGATGGAAGTGATCTTTTCAAATGGAATCTACCTGGTCACGAAGGAATCTCGATCAAAGGTATTTATAATTGTTTATCTGATTTTGATTCTCTTAAGAGTAATTCGTCTATCCTTTGGAAAACCTTATGGGGTTGAAAAGGACCGGTTAGAATTCAACTGTTAATGTGGAAGTTTGCGCATAAAAGATTACTAACAATGAAAAGATTTGCTGCTATGAATATGGGTAATCCTTTGTGTGTTGTGTAAGAAAGAGGAAGAGAATCTGTTACATGCATTTAGAGATTGTGGTAGTATTTGGCTTATTTGGCAGAGATTACAGGCTAGCAATTTTTGTCCCTCTTTCTATTCTCTGTGAGAGGATGATTGGTTATTATCTAATCTTCAAGTCATGAGTGTGGATGGAAGGGGTGTACCTTGGAATATCTTGTTTGCTGTCACCCTTTGGCTTTCGTGGAAATGGCGAAATGATTTAATGCATAACAGTATAAGCCCTTATCATGCTTATGACTATAATCTGATTTTACGAATATTTGGGAGGCTTCTGTAAATATTAATTATGGGGATACTGCTGCGGGTTCAAAGGAAATTTTGGTTCCTTGGCTGCTTGTGGAGGTGTGCTCAGAGATTGTGCATAACATTGGCTCAATGGTTTTTGCTATAGAGTTGGTCATTGCAATGACATAGTAGCAGAGTTATGGGGTATTTTGAAGGGCATTCAGATGGCTTGGGAAGGTGGTTGGAGAAAAGTTATCATTGAAAGTGACTCTAAAATAGCTGTACGTGGCTCAACTCAAGGGGTGGGCTAATCTGTGAGTCTTATCTTGTTGCTCGTATACAGGCATGGATGGTTAAAGACTGCACTGTTAAGGTCCAACACTCGTATAGAGAAGGAAATTGCTGCGCAGATTGGCTGTCAAATCTTCCTTCGGTTGATCCGGATCGAGCTGATTTTTGTCTTTTTGGGGCCACTCCCCCGGGTATTAGTCTATTGTATTTAGCTGATTTAAGTGGTTTAAGTAAAACTCGTTGTATTTCTTCCTTTTAGCCTGTGGTGGGGTTTTAACCCCATCCAGGATACCCAAAAAAAAAAAATAATAATAATCAGCTTACAGAATAACAGTACTCATCCATAATTATACAGCAAGTTCCCATTGGCCGGGATTCTTTAAACATAATCAAGTATATGTATAAAATTCATTCCCCATTGCATGAGAGCCCTGACCAGTAAATAGACGAGGGCCCATGAAGAGATACAACAGACTGGAGCCAAGGCTAGCTTCATGTGATTATTCATTATTATAATAAAACTATTCTTTCTTCACCGACTGTCATCTAAAGTACCCACAAGGCATTTCTCCAATAAGAAATCAGCATTAACCCAAGCATGGTATTTATCTGACACAAGGATTAAGGATAAGGCTGCAAGTAGTCCTTAAAGAACATAAACTCTGCATAATCTGGAACAGATGAAAAATGCAAATGACATGTGCATGAACAAACAAACAGAAATAATCTGCCTATAATAGGTATAAGCAGCATAACCCCCTTCGCAACTACTTAGAACTTATTCGAGTATGATATGTACAGAAACATTTAAGACCCCCATGTTGGTTATAATATGTCAAGCATAAAAAATCTTGTATTTTTTTATACATACTACCTCTATCCCAGAATATCATATAAATAGGATTCCAAGCATTGGGAAAATTAAGATCTCCGCTTACCAAACACACCTCTTAAGTGGGTAGATTTATCTCTAGGAAATTGTGCAAGTTCCAAGTCCAGATGATATAAAATTAGGGTCATAACTCCAATTCCTCATATAGAATATAGCTAAGATATAAGATAACGTGTTAGAAGCCTACAAATTTGTGCATCAACATTAATATTTCTCATATGAGAGGAATTTATCAAGGTTAACTAGCATGTCAAATGCAATGCATATTCACAGAACTGTTCGCAGATAAAAATTGGCATTTGAATGAGTGAAGAAAACAAAGACTATTTAACCAGGGGTAACATTGAATTAATAGAAACACAAGAATGAACTACCTCACAAACTTAAATAACACAGTTGGAAAAAAGGATACTGAATATAGATGTGCAATCTTTTCCCACTGCCTTCATCAACATATCAACACCTGGGAGATTTATTTATTTTTGTGACAGGAAAATATTTACTGTTAATAAAAGCATTTTTCTTAAACATATGTAATGTTAACCAAACCAGCAATAAGAATCATAAAAGTTAAATATGAACTTGCAGATTGAGCTGATAGCTGTACCTCCGGGGTGAAACTTCATATATGGAGATATATTGTAAACACGGCCTTTTAAAACAGTCCACATTTGGCCCTCTGTTTGGTGTTTTTTCACTTCATCCATAGAAATAAGCCTCCTGTTTGACTGTCCCTTTAAACCTGGAATAAGACAGATGAGATTAATACATTACATTACCTCTAATTCAAAAAAGATGTAATGACAAGTAAAGAACTAATGTAGTTTACAGAAAAAAAATGGTAACCAAGAAATTAATGTAAAAATACTATTTGCCAATGACATGTTTGATAAATTACATGGCAGAAGCAACTAGAAGTGCAAGTAACCCTCTTATATGTGCATATACATGTGGTCTTCTTGCTTTCGGAAAGACAACAGAGTTCAGGATAATAAGTACTTGATACCTGATGCGGGAGCAAGATTAGATTATTAAGTTTAATTAGACAAGATCACATGTTAAGCCTTTATGTGCATACAACCGTCACGCATGCGTGTATCATTTTAAGAGACTGTTTGGATCCTCTCTTTTTTAAGCTAGAAGCTACTTATAAGCTAAAGCTAAAAAAAAGAGCTTAAAAATAAAAGCTAAAAGCTATTTGGTAATTACATAAAAGTTTTAGCTTAAAAGTTACTTAAATGCACACATTTCCAGAAAATTATCTCTCTCTCCATCTTTATAACTCTTCATTTTAAAAAAAAGCACACAATTCAAGAAAAGTAGATAAGAGCTAAAAAAAAAACTCCTCCTAGGAGCTTTTAGCTTTCAACTTTTTTCTTCATTATTAAAAAAAAGAGCTTTTCATGATAAGAGCTTTTCCCAAAACCTGTTTGGCCTAGCTTATGCTTATAAGTAACTTATAGCTTAAAAAAAAAAGAGGATCCAAAGAGGCACTAAGTCAAAGTCTACGATTACCCTTAAACAGGTTGGGAATTGGGACTACAAGCATATACACAAATTGACAGCAAAATTTATGCAGCTTATTTTCAAGTTTCAATTCAACTGTAATAATCAACCATTAGCTCTTAACTTAAGTAATTCGAAGAAGTTTATCAAAAAAAAAAGTATTCGAAGAAAATTTCAAAAAAAAAGGGCCAAAAGGATGATTGCATAGTAAAATTTCAGCAAAGGAACCTGCAAGGTCAGGATGTGATCGGGTAAGCTTGAGCCAGTCCATTTGACTATATCCTTTTTCAAAAGGAACTTTGGCCCGAACTGTTGGCTTTTTGACTGAATTCTTCTGTTCCAGTGTCTTCTGAGGTGAATTCTTAGCATCACTTGGTACTAATTTTTCCTTCAATTCATTCTTCTGACTTGAATTTGTGTTAATTACACTAAAAGACAGAGAACCAACCGTACCCTCCCTTTTAGAATTGGAATTATCAGGTAAACCATCCTTCCACAAGAAACTACCGTTGTGGCCCCTACTATTACTACTACTACTACTACTTGCTTTTGATGATTCTTCTTTTATGGAAATATCAGCAATATCTGAAACAAGCTCGTTTGTTTCAACACCATCATCACCATCAACATGTGAACTGACCTAGATAATATAATGAAGATGCATGTTCATAAACAAAAAACTCATCAAATTTGCATTGCAAAGCGTAAATCTGCCACATATATTTATCAAAATACAAAAACAAAGCGACAAAAAAAGCATTTAAATAAATTCACATGTAATAGCATTGATCTTACCTGACAAAACGTGAAATCGTTATCAATCTCCATTTCAGAGCAAACCGCGATTCTATATAAGATTTTGGTTTCACAATGAAAAATAAGGAAGAATCGATGAAATTGTAGCAGCCACCGTTGAAAATTGAAAATGATTTGGGAATAAATTCACGAACGGAAGCGTGAGACAATTGTGAAGAGAGAAATTCAGAGTTTTCAGCTTCTCAATCTTCCACATTGTGGGCCTTCTTTGGGCCATGGGCCCGGTTTAAAGAATAAGCCCAAATAGATTAAGTCTCGTAGCCCAATTTTGCTTCAAAGCAACTATGTGCTCGCTGTTGTGATATGATTAGTGTGAATCGAGGGCTTTTGGATCCTTATGACTCTTAATTAATAATTAATTATTAATTTGACCCTCATTTGAAATTAATTTGAAAATTTAACCCCTCCCAAAAATATAACATCATCTGCCCCTATTTAACCGTTGATCACGAAGCCTATTCGGGTACATACCTCCTTACCCCGAGTAAGTAATTCAAAGAATTTCTAGAAATGAAGAACTCTATCCGGGTACACACCTACCTACCCGGATAAGTAGGTGTGTACCCGAGTTCTTCATTTCTGGAAATTCTTTGAATACTTATCCGGGTACGTAGGTGTGTACCCGGGTAATGCAATGCAATAATAAAGGAAGGAAATTTAATTGCCAGCAATGCAATCTGATTGAGGTGAAAACTAAAGTCAAACAACATAAAAGTTGAGCTAAACAGAATATTGGAATTGAAAAGAGAAACTGTCTCTTCTCAATTATGATTTTTAAATCAAATAAAAGTTCAACAACACTCAATGGAAGTCTTAAACATAAGAAAAGCAACAATGGGAAGGATGAACAACCCCGTGCACAGATGCAAATCAATGTCAAATGCAAAAAAATCATTAGAAGAGAATCTATGTCTTGAAAAAAGAACAAGAGGAAAACACTTTTCATGCCAACTAAAAACATAATTGAGTTATACCAAAAAAAAAAACATAATTGAGTTTTATTTAAAGAGTTTCTACAAAAACAATATAAGGATAGAAGACCAGGGAACCCAATACTTAGGGGAAATGAATTTTCAATGCTGATCCTGTTTTCACATGAAGTTCTCAAAGAAGATTCCTTTTCCCAATTCTTTTTCTAAGTAAGCAAAAGCTCACCATGCAAAGACCATAACTTCCTTGTATTGTCCATGTTGTTTATATCTTGGGCAACTTGATCAGCGTACTGCACACACATGGCGATAACAACCGTGGGGTATTAGTGGTTCTTTTGCTACATAGAAGAGAGAA